>CAJNDV010033242.1:0-18483 GCA_905221635.1 Symbiodinium sp. CCMP2456
CTAACTAGCTAGCTAGCTAACTAGCTAACCAACTAACTAGCTAACTAACGAACGAACTAACTAACTAGCTAGCTAACTAGCTAACTAACTAAAATAAATAGCCAAATCTTCAATTGATTTATTATGCATTTGCTGATGTACTTACTTATCGGGCCACCAACCAAAGGCCAAGCAGGCTGGGCTTTCTTATACGTTTCAATCGAAACCCTCTGAGTGGACTGTCTTTGTTGGTAGGCTTGGATGATTCGGTAGGAAAAACTCCGCCACCCCAACTGCGAGCCTTCAACTTGTCTTCTGAGGATGGTCTTCTTGCAGATGATGGAGTACCAGAAGCAGGCAATGTTACTTTGTAAGGCTTCTGAGAAGGAGGATCCTACCCCTAAAAAACCTAGGGTCTGTGATAGGAATTATTTCAGTCGGCCCACCCTCCATCGCAAACCCTGCGACTTCGACACTGTCAACCACGAGCACACCCGCAACCCAAAACGAGATCCCAGTGGGCCGGCTCGGGGTCAAGGCTGAAAGGCTTAAACCTCTTGGAAACACAGACCGACCTTGAAAACGACGAGGGGTGACATTTGAGACCTCGAAGTATGCACGACGACAGGAAACCCATACCTAGGTTTGCTTTGGCCAGGACATAGACGAGCGTTGGTTTGCCGACGAGCGCTACGTTCAGGGAGGTGGCTGCACAGAGCAAATTCCACCCAATGCGATGTCCCATCCTCTTCTCATAGCCCCTCTTGTGCACATAGGTGCAGCAGTCAATGGTCACAATGAAACTTGCCACACACACACACACGCAATCATGCAATGGTGCTTTGATACTATCCTCAAGGTGTGCAATGTCAACTGGCTCTCCAGTTGTAATTCGTCGTGAGAGCCTGAACCAGTGGTCCCTAAACCCCAGACGGTCTACTGCGCGTGAACTTGTCCGCTGCAGCTCACATCACATGTTTCGCCCGCCGTCACCTGAAAGAAAGCGCTCCTGTCCCAGGACCTGCAAGAGTGAATGTCCATGCTTTCAGTTTCAGGATTTTTCGGCACGCGCCTGCTCGGTGCGCCTGCCACACATGTGCTCGCGTTCAAGGAGACCTGGCTGACAAAAAGTTGCACCGTTTGAGAATCTGCAGTTGAGGTATTGAGAGTTCTGGTCTTCGATGGTCTTCGGGTTTTTGAGCCTGTGGACTTTGCATGACGAGTTGGTGCCTGCGTGCTATCGGAATGCCAAGAGGCCGTACAATGACCCCAATGCCAGATGGGTGCGACCCCGGTTACAACTTAGCTCCCCACCACGACAGTGTCACAGGCGCGTCCGCCCTGACAGCCTGTCAAGCCCTTTCCCGTTCCCCAGCCTTGCGAACCAATCACTGAACGTCATCTCTGAACCGACCCGTAGCACCTCACAAAAATGCCCAAAGTGCGAATTCCAACCACAAGCTTCGTTCCATCGCTGCCTTCTCGCCCCTCTCATCAGAAGTACAAGCTTTGCTTGATCTTAGGCACTGGGTTTCCTGGCGCCGGAGGATCTTGGCCCGGAGCTGATTGAGCAGAGCCTACGGATCTGCATCAAGGCAGATGAGTTCCACCGTGCTACGGGGTCGGTGGTGCTTTCTGTTGGGTGATGGCAAGGTGGTGGAGGTCGTTCCTTTGTGATTGTTTTATTTCGGCATTGCAGCATACAGGCTGCTCCACAGTCTACGTCGTCCACTCTAAACTGTGGGAGAAAGGGGTTCGGGTTGGTGAGTAGATCGGACTTCGGGTGCATCACACGCAAGACGTGTAGGCATGAGGGCCATTAAGGCAACATGAAGTGCTTGTTTGTGCTGACGCGACCTAAACCCTCGGTCCTCGGAGTAGAGCCATGCCGACCTACAACCACCTGCCCAACTGTGCCTGGGAGGCGGTGGTGGACATGGAGATGGAGCTGAGGGATCTGGTGAAGGAGCTGACATGAGAGCGCCGAGAAACATGCACGGGCGCGGCTTGTACGGTGTACTGTCAAGAATTTCGGCTTCGGACATGCTACGAAACTGCGCACTCAGAACCCTAAGTCCTAAACAGCGCGACTTGCCATCGTCAAGACTCACGCGAAAAGGCACAGTGGTCAACAAAGTTGAGCTTGTGCTAAATTCCGAGCTTCCTTCGTGAAGGCAGTGCACCATTCACAAACCGCTCACCCCCAAGGTCTATCCGAGTCTATCCCTCACATCTTGGGGCTTGGGGTTCTCAGGACAAGTCATGGAGCGGTCAGGTGGCTCATCATGTCAGGTGCATTGGAGGTGGTTCCGAATCATATCGTAGCTGCTTTCTCTGCCATGACGGGAGGAGTCTGTAGGTTCTGTTCGTCAGACTCGTCTGAATCCCTGCAAATGTTCCGCCTGAGCTCTTCACCCTGAGGCCCTGCCCAAAGCAGCGGAGACAAGCTTGGAAAAGTGGAGTTGTGCACCGTAAGTCATTTTACCGGTTCCAATGCTATAGCCTTGCTGAATTTCAAGGCTTGACTCTGCTGGCACTGGGTCTTGCAACCCCAACCAGTCGGCTTTCGTTAGGGACTCGGTGGCGAAGATTCCATACGACAGGACGCCCAAACTCCCAGCCTCTAACCCCTGAGCCCGACACCCCCAACCCCTGGACTTTAACGAAAGGAGGTGGATCAAGAAGATGGCGCCTTTTGCGCAGGGGCCCTGCTGGGCTGGCCGGGGCGCCTGGCTATTGCCGGGCTGGGGCTGTAACTATAACTCTTCGTCTCTTGGGTGCTCTCAACATACGTCTTTGCGTTCGGGGGCTGTGCTGTCTTTATATTGTTTTGGTATGGGTTGTGAGAAGACCGAAGTTATGCCTTCGGTTGAGTAGATCATGGACTAAAGGGGCACAGTTGACTTGCCTCTTTCTACTGCTGGGCTCTGGTCTCTTGAGCCTCGTGCCGCGAGTTGTTTGAGTCTCAGCAGTTGCAGATCCCAGGGGTGGCGGCAGTACAGGCTTCGAGTGGATTCGCACCTGCAGCTCCGCCACCTAAGCCGGGCGTAGATCCACCCGCAAAGCTGCACAAGCAGCAACACTGCACCCTGAGTGGTGCACAAGTAACTTCTGCAGCAGTCCCTCAACCCCGAAACTTTACTGCTTTGGGCATGATGCGCTCATGAAATATCCTTCTATCCGTTATCTTGAAGTCTTGAAGGCCACATTGGAACAAGACCTGAAATCCTTGGCAGGCTTCGCTTCATCTATCGCTTTCCCGCGGCACCGCCGCCGGCCCAGGCCATCGTCGGACTGCGCCCTGACTTGTGGATTGGACGGGGGCGTCACGGTGTTGAAGGTGGCTCCGTAACGGTCGTGAATGTTTCCGAATTTAGAGATTTAAGGTTCAGGGTGTGCATGCGTCGGGTTCAGGGTTTGCGGCTGGGCATTTGGACGAGGCGTGAACTAGGCTTGCTGAAGCGAAATCCGGGAGCTGAGCTACCTCCTTCGAGCAAATTCAGCCAAATCTGCACATAGGACGTGACGAGGATGCTGCATTCTAGGGTTGTGCTAGTGATCCCGTGCTCTCGTCGAAAAGCACCGAACCGTGAAGTTGGAGTCCCGTCTGGCTGCGGAAATCTTTCCCACTTGGTGTTAACTTGTCTCTATCTGTCCCGACAGAAAGCCATATTGTTTTTTGACTTAGTCAAGCCTTCCGCACTACGACACAAGCCAGAATTCGACAGCACCATTCGGAGCACAGGAAGCATCTCCTGGCTGCTGCCAGGAAGGCACCTTCGGATGCTGGCACAGACACTGCAGAGCAACTTCCAAGGGTAGGGGCAGATCAATGCAAAGATGCTGATGCTTACTGGTATTTTAGTACCGAATCTCGTTCATCACACTCATCCGTGAAAGCACGGGTGCTTCGCGCCGATTTGCGCAAGAGCATGCATGTTGCACTGGTACATGAATACGGTGTGAGCCTTTGGCAGATGCTCTTCGAGATGAACCGCCGCATCGCGAAGCTGCATCTCAGCTGTGTTGAGATGAGACAGACAAAGCAGCTGTAAGGATGATCAAAGCTGTCACTGTGCGCACGATCACACATGCACACGAGTTCCCTGTTCAGCTGTTGCGAGGCAACTTAGCCCGGCCCTGATCGCAGCAGCTGCCACAAGACACGAGAATCGGTCCTAAACGACCGCAGATCCACAAGTTGCAAGATCCTGAGGCTACCCAAGCTTCAGCTTCTCAAGGCTATGGTCGAAACGTAAACATTTTTTGGGCCACACCAATGCCGTGGAGCATGCAAGGAGCCGAGAGGTAACGGCTGAGGCGAGCGACCTTGAATTGCTAGCTTTGCCTCCTTTTCCGGTGTCGTGGCCTCATCAAACGGTGTGAGAAGATTGAACCGCTGTAACATCGGTTCAACTCCGTATCAGCCGTATCAGCTTCCAGAAGGAACTATTTGCCAACTGCAGAGGTGGCCCATGGTCCAGAAGACTGAGGAGTTGCTACGCCGCTATGGTGAGGCTCCCGCTTGGGTTAAGTGTTATCTTTGGAATTCAATGTCGGGCAGACTCGAGACCTTTATTATGACAACGTTGAAGGCTGCAGGGTTCGAAGCCGGAGTTTGTCGCTGCGGATGAGCTGCAAATGATTTCGGGCATTGGATTTTACAACGTCCAGTCACGAGTCTGAACCTGGAGCTTGTTGTCCTCTCCCCCTCGCTGTGCCGAGCTGCAAGGGTCCGTGCATCAAGCATTACGCATATAAAGATGTTGCGTATGCTCTGACAGAGGACGTGGACGAGACCAGACTTCGCGAGATACAATGCAGTGGCTGCGTGACGGCTTCGGATGCTTGGCAGCCGAAGCTACATCCTGTACCCCAAGTTCGGGTGCACATGCAGTTGCTCTGACATAGTTGCCCGGCAACCACTGCACTGCCACTGCACATTTGTAGAATAGTCTGCCCGAAACATATCTTCAATCCTTTACAACACTCCACCCCAAATACAGAGGTTCTCAAACCTTCGGCCTTCAGTTCAGTTCGCAGTTGGGCGGCAAAGTCAAAGGTTTAGCTGTAGCTGGACGACACCCGGGCGAATCCCATATCCTTCAGTTTGGGCCGCAAAACGGAAGGCTTCGAGCAGGGGTTGGCCCCAAAAGAGGACACAAGGTACTCGTCCGAAAAAATTATCGCTTCTCGTTCGACTGCATTGGCATTAGCATTGCTCTCGGATGACCATTGCTTCCTGAGTCTGGATGCTCAGCTGGATCAACGGCTTCCCGAGAAGATGCTGCATTCCTGCACCACCAGCTTTCCTGAACTCTACCAAGCGTTCTAAAATAAAAAGAAGTCAAAATTGATACTCAGCTCTCAACTGAATTCAACCCGAGGCTGCAGCATGGGGATGCTTTTGATGATACAGCTTTACTTTACTGCTTAGCTGGCCGAACGAGCTGTTGCACTGAATTGAGGACGTTTTTTCTTCCAGCCAAGTGGGTCATGTTTTTGCTCTCTCTTGCAACTCACATTTTATCGAGTGCCCGAAAGCGCAAAGCCCATCTTTCAGGACATGGTCTTCCATGTGGCACCCTGGGTGCCGCAACACCACTCTCGGCTCCCTGCTGCCGGTGCCTTGTTCAGATCATGGCCTGGACTGGATCGCGAAGTAGTGCTCACGGACCTCCAAACACAGGCTTCGGTTCGGACCACGACATTGAGGATCTTTTTGCTTTGGCTTTGGATTCCCCGCGGTGGGTTCAAATCTTGCGTAGGCACGTATGGGTGGCACCGAATGTTCAACCGTCGTTGTGCGCATCGCGTGTTCTGCTAACGCTTGCTTGGTGCTACTTCCTGCAGCGCAAGTCGTGAGTGGCATGTGATTCACTTCCAACTTCAAGGCCCCGAAGCCGTCAATCAGGGGTTTTGATGATTTCTGGGTGCGCTATTCTCAAGCTATTCCGATGCCAATGCAAGAACTTTGCGTACATCACCGATGCAATGTTGATGTCATTCCCGTCACCTGTGGTTAGTCGTCGCGGCAGAGGTAGAAGTATAAACCCCCCCAAAGGATCGTCGTGGTGCTGGTGGTGGCAGCAGCAGCAGCAGCAGCAGCAGTAGCCGCAGCAGCAGAAGTCGAAGTTGTAGGGACAGCAGCATGAGGAGGAGGAGGACAGCAAGCAGTGGCAGAGGTCCTCCAAGTAGTAGTACGATAGTGTGTATTCTCAGGTTCACTACGGTGTTGGTTGTTGGTACTGTTGCTATCGGTAAGACGCTAAGACTCCTAGCCGCCCTCGTCATATTAGCATCAGAAAAGTGCAAGTAATGACAATGAGACGCAAACGAAGGAAGCAGGGAGAGTGCAGCGCGGTTTCCCCCAATTCAATCTGAGCCAGGCTTGGGCCTGGCGCACTTCGAGCGCAATGACCGGGCGAAGCCAGACCGCGAATGGCTGTTTTTCACGACATCAGCGGATCGTTGAAACCGGGTGCTTTGAGTTTGTGTTGAAGTTGTGTGCCCACGACAGGTCCTGGCTTTGGGGGGTTTTGGTTTACGGGACGAGTTCAGAGTGTTGGGTTCGGATGCACACATCGGGAGCGTGCCTCTGAAGGCGTGCGAATCCCAAACGTGATACAACCACTTTTAAGAAGACCTCCCCGACCATGGAAGTCCCGTTCTGAAGACGGTGGCTAAAGGTGTCAACAATATCTCAGCGCAAATGCAACAAGGTTGTGTGGATTGCGTTTGGCTTCTGCCATCCTTGGACGGAGATGCTAAACTAGAACCCCAAAAGCCCATCGACCCAAAAAGGTTCGGGATTGTTTTCTTTCAAATCTTGAGTCCTATGCAGCACTCCTTGCACAGGAATACACTCCAGCTCAGTTACAGCTTCGTCACTTCAAAAGCTGCAATAGTCCAGCCCTTGTTGAAGGGAACACTTCCATAAAGGACGGCACTCGCCTGCGATGCCTTCTTGGACCTGAACGGCCGCCTTTTTGACGCTCTGCATGCAGCAACGGGTTAGGTGTTCTTGTTTAGATGCAGGGTGGACTTACGTACACAGGGTGGGGCAGTGCTAAGCACGCTGGCTAACAAGTTAATGCGGTGGGTTTGCAGATCAAAGTCTGAACTATGAGGAGACTTCAAGTCGCCCTTAGCCAACAATCATGTAGCATCGATGGAAAGATTGACAAGAACGATGCCTGTATGGTCCAGGCAGGCAGGCAGCCACCGTAAACCCTGCAAACAAAGTGCTGCCTGAGTTTCCGCATGACTTGGTTGTAGCTCAGATTTACCCTTAGACCCCTAGGGCGCGAAGCTGTCTCTGAGGGTTGCACCTAGAGCTGGGCTGACATAGACCTTAACGACAAAATCATGCGCCGCCCCGACAGATCCAAGGCCTCAGCAGGTGTCCGTTTGACTTGTTGCAGAAACTTGTTTCTTGATTAGCACCTCAGCCAACCAGAACAGCAAAGGCAGGCGATTGCAGGTGCATAGCAAGCCGCTTTACCACTGTTCGGGTTCTATAGGGGGAACCTAAGTGTGCAGGATACTGCCTTCGTGTACGAGCAGCAGCTCGTCGTGAAAGTGGGTTCCGAAGAAGAGTTCTGAAAACGACATCAGATTGACACCGCCACAGTAGCAGAGGATGTTCGTTGAGTTTGGGGTCCTTTCGAGTTCCGGGATTGAGAAGTCAGGTCAATGTGGTGGGCAGTTTCTGCGTCACCACAGGGTCCTTGGCGTTTCATTCTGTGTCATGCTAACGGTGCCGGCGAGTCCGTGAGATTCGAAACTCCAGAACAGCAGAATCTCAACAGCAAGTATTCCGATGGTTCTGCTTGCCAGCTCTACTTTCAGTAACTTTGCGCCGCTTCTTGCTGTGATTATGAGCCTTGCACTCATGCTGGTGCTGTTGTAAGCGTTGTGACTGCAAGTCTTTGTCTTTGTAGACTCGAGTTGTCGATCAGCTCTCCGTGCCGAGACCTGCAGACCCATGTCCTGGTTCAGCCTGAAGACCTCGTTTTCTACGGGTCCTACTGCTTGGGATTTATTTCCGGGGCCGCATCCATGGACTGCCTCGAGGCAGCAAGGGATTCAAGCCGCTGCAATCGCCAAAGCCATTCCTCGCTCGGCGGTGACTGTCATCAGTGCCTGGACTGACAACGTTTCTGGCAATCTGTGTTGTCAAGCCATTTCAAGACAGCAGACCACAGAGGTAGAATGGCAATCTGCCGGTCTCATGGTCGTTCTACGCACATCCGCTGATACTCGTGTGATTTTATCGTAGTGTTTATGCAGGTTCCAACATGAGTTTATCTTTGTGGCTCCGTTCAGTCGCGCAGAAGAATCGGATCTTACGACATGCCGAACACCCCAACATCCAACCAAAATCAACTTACAGCAGGCCTTAACCCTTCAGCGCTGGCATTGCAGCAAGTCGCTTGCCAGCCCCTCGCTTGATCCTGCCATCCGGAGCTTCCCGAGCTCGAAACTCGTGATCCTTCACCCCGAACTCTAGGATCTACACTTTCAGTATACTCCCCAGCATTCCTTCCTCGGCCCTAGATTCCCGAGATATGCCCTAGCCCTAGAAGCTGATGCTAAACAATGACCAGAAATCCGGATCGACATAGGCAAAGTTCCGCTCAGTGAGGCACAGGAGAGACGGGGGGTGCATGGAAGTGTGGGACCTTAAATCCTCACCCCGAAGCTTCCGATCGCGACTTTGGGGAGTGTTGGACATAGATCTGCAAGTTGGGACGAGAGCGTTGGCGACCTGTCAAGACGATTCAATTCTTGTAGAGTGCTAGATGTCGGAGTTGGGGATTCAGCAAGCTCAAATTTATTGCGTGTCATGCCTCTGGTTCGGGGTCGTCGGTTCCGGTCGTCTTGCCTTTGTGCAGGGTGGAGCAACATGTGTTTATCACAACAGGTCAGCATACCAACGACAATAGTTGGAGCTCCGCCCCGAATTTCTCAACACCAGTGTCATCTGAGAGCCAGAGAGGAAGTCGAGCTGGCGATCTCCCAAACTGCGCAGCAGCTCGGCGGCTATGCAGATGCCACCCGGCTTTCGAACTAACTAATAGTTTCATCCAGTCCAGGAACCAGGAGGGTCAGCTTTGCTTTATTTCGAAACATTAAACTGGCGATCGGGGGACCCTCGTGAGGGCTTTTTGTTTAGGCTGCTGGGGTCGAGGATTTCGTGGTTGCTTCCGTCTTTGCGCAGACTTCTCTAGTGGGAAGTACAAGATCCGCGCTTACACCATCACGGCATAGTTACGGCATAGTTCGGTATCTTGTTATATGAGCCTGCTTGCCACCACCATGGTCGTCATCTGCATGGGCCCCAAGCCTCAAAACCTCAGCTCTTGCGCGAGGTACTGCTGCTCCACACGCCGGGCCGACCGTTGGGAGACAATGCCACGTTTCCCAGTTGCGCAGCGCCCTGGTTGCAGCACTTTCGCTGTGATGCCACGCTTCGAAGCCGCAGCAGCGGAAGGAGCAAGAGTATAGCAAGCCTGTTGATGCAGGTAGCAAGCAAAGAAGCAAAGCACACAAAAACAACGAATACACGTTTGACTGGCGTCGGTTGGTCGATTCAATCATTCAGTGAAGTTATCGGATCATCCTGGTTGGTTGACTGAATTTGTGGTTGGCTCGCTGGGTGCTACAGTATTGGCAACTCTCGAAAGTACGAACGATCAACGCAAATTTGAGAAGACAACCGCTGAGCTCAATAGTCAGAAGAAGATCGAAGAAGAGCATTGGCAGCAGTAGCAGCGGCAGCAATACTTTGCGAATCAAGCTTGGCTTGGCTTGTAGCACACGTAATCCCAACTCTTACTACCAAGAGTTGCCTTGAAGCCACGGACAGCACGAACAGCAGAAGCAACAAGCAACAACAGGATATCAACGAATATATGCAACGAGAGTTCCAGAAGCACTAGAAGAGCTCACTAGAAGCACTGCTTGAGTCAGCCAAAGCACCAAATAGCCATCATAGCATCAACAGCAGCACCAACAAACGAACCACAATCTTCTTCATCACAGCGTTGATGCTATCACCAGGGCAAGTGATCGTAGTTGTGTACATCACAGGCCAAGCTTGTCGTAACAGCGTTGCTGTTGATGCCCAGCACAACAAGACCAGAAGCACCATGATGATAATGATGATGATGATGATGATGATGATGAAGGTGATGAAGATGGTCATCTTCAGCATAAGAGTCTTCATCATCACCACGATCGCCGTCATCAACATCGCCACAGCCATCGTGATCATAATTATCTTGAGGGTCTGGTGGCTCCTGATGCCGGTCACTGATGCTTGATGTCTTGCGGCACTTGTGTGCGATGACCAGGAGGAGGAATATGCTGCTGCTCGCGGTGGTGGTGGTGGTGATAGCGATCTTTGTGTATTCTGCTGATCGCGGCACGGAATATCTAGACAGCATGGCCAAAGGGAGCCTTGATTTTCTGCGGCTTCCAAAAAGACGCGGCTGCTGACGATGAGCTTCACCACAGCTCCATCATCCGAGGCGCAGGGCAGCTGGAAGGAGTGTCGCCTGCTGGCCTGGAGGCCACAAGCCCGAATGCGCACTCGGACAAGGTTCTTGCGATTCCTCGTTCTTCCGTGTAACGGGTGAGACCATCAGGACCATAAGTTTTCACGAGGACATCGAAGTGAGCGAGGGGCATGTCACCACGTCCCATTCATGTAACCATTCGGGGCTTCGCATGCCCTGGTCTGTCATAGGGACGCCAAGAAGATAAGATTTTATGCATTGGCTCACGAGGGATATCACTCCTCGCATCACGGTAAGCACGGCCATACATGAACATAAAATCAGTTCAGCACAAGACGATGCTCCTATGCATGGCCAAAGCTATTATCGCTGTCAGCGCTGTCATTACCATGAGTTGTTAGCAATGTCTTCAACTGGTTCAACTTCAACTGCCAGTGCTGTCCAGATTGGGTACTGCACGCAGAAGCGTTTACTGAATGTATTTCGGTTTCCCTGGTTGTTGCTCTTATGTACAGTTCTGTTATGTTCTGTCGTGCTGCTTCGATCCTACATCTTATTGCACATGGAGACCAGCGCGGCGATTCAGGCAACTGATGCGAGCACAACAAGATGGCTTGGCCAAGGAGGGTTGCCTGGAAGTTCTGACCATCCGCCGCAGGTCGCTAGGACTAGGAAGGACTCTCTCCCTCAGGCCCAGACATCTCAAACTCCACAGGCTGAGCAGCAAACTGCTGCCTTAGTTTACGGCCGGAAAATTGAAAACCAAGCTTTGAGGAGATCGGCGTGTCCAACTTCGACTGCAGCCACTTGAGAGAGAGCTTCGGACGTATTTAGCTTCACTCAAACCCGAATTTGACGAGATCGGCACCTTGCGGTGGGGTCTATCCGGGTCGCTGTCACGAGCTCGGGATACAGGGGCCGGGCAGGGTTCCGCGGACTCCAAAGCAGCAGCCTGTAAATCTTTTTGGAGCGTCGTGCGTTGCGGACTTAGGTTCTGTTCCGATTTCTGGCGCTAGTCTCTTTTACGATGACAATATACCTGATGGTAGAGCTAGCACGCCTGGAACTCGCACTATGCTTTCACTGGTCGTTGTGACCGTCACAGGTCGTGATCGCAGTCATTCGTCGACGTCGGCGTCATGGGTGCTGTTCTTCTGGTACTGTAGGTGTGTTCGTCGGGATGGTTAAACTCCTCCACCACCACCACCACCACCACCACTACCAGTCACTACCACCACCACCATCAAGAAATCTTGCTCGTTGAGTGTCCTCAGCCTGTTCTCCTAGTCTTAGCCTTGCCTTCTTGTCAGCAGTGTTTGTCTTGCCCCAGAGGAATGAGTGCATCTCAAAAGTTCTGAGGATCGAGGCGGCCGGCTTGCCAATGCCGCTGTACAACCAGATCGAGGTGTCGGCGGCGTGCCCAATGAACGAGGAACTCCAGGTTTCGGGGTCTAGAACGTGAGCAAAGACATCCAGCATAGGTATAGGGGATTGTGTGTAAGGCTCCGTGGGATTTCGAGTTTAGGGAGTGATAGGGCTCAGATTCTACAGAGTGCAGAGGCAGAGATTCGCTCAGCTACGAATACTAAAACTTAAGCTCAGCAACAGCAGTGAAACGCAGGCCTTTCTTCTGATGCGTTTGGTCCTCAAGCCCCTAACTTCCTAACATTCGTCGTTGCAGGCAGAATTCGCGGAAAGCTCCTAGGTTCCACATTGAGACTGGTGACGTCGAGCCAGGAGCTCCGCTTGTGTCAAGTGGCGCATGGCATCCACACTCTTGCCTACAGTCCTCTTGGAGGCGCCCAGGGTCCAACCACTGTGTCAAGATGGATATCATCACCATCTTCGTGAGGTCGTCATCCTTTCTGACGTGTAAGTGATTTCCACCCCTTGGATACGAATCAATCATTTCACCCGTCGCTCCCGGGAAGGTGCATACACTCCCAGACTCCGGGAGCAGCTCCGGACTTCTGTCAGCACCTCGCCATGATTCTGTTTGGAAAGCGCCTGGATCATACTGGTAGCCTTTAGTTGGAAGATTGCTCTTCGAAGTAGAGTCGGCAAGTGGTCAAGTGCTGCTGGCGAAAGGCAGCGTGGCAGCACGTCTTGGACGGTCATCGGAGCAGGCAGCTGCGGGTTGTGCATGAGTGTTTGGAATTGAGTTGTTATGAGTCAGGAGGGTGTCAATAACGATTCCATCTGCATCGGCACCTGCGGTGTTTTGGTGTGGACTCGAATACTGCTCTGCATCACAGGTCATTGGAAGCAGGAGTAAGAGCATGAGCTGTCGGGGTGGTGGAAGTGGTGGTGATTGCAGTTTGTAGGAAATGGTGCAAGGTGTTGTTGCGCTACGTGGTGCAGCGTTACGACGCCGTTGTCCTTCCGGGCGTTCTTTGGCGGTGATTGGGCCTGTGGAAGCTTCGGAGGTTGAGCTATACGGGATATGGGGGATCCACTATAACCTTCCTGGTTTGATATGGCTTGGTATCAGCTTCAGTTTTGCATTCGCGAAGGCAAAGTCGGATGGCCACATAATCGTCGAGTGATGATTTCGAAGTTTCAACGGTTGGTGTGCTTCAGCATCAGACTTGTTCAGCGGAAGGCGCTCAGAGGCGTCCAGAGGCACATCATGCTGAACATGTCAGTTTAGCATGATAGCCTAATGCACCACGAGATCACAACGCCCGCAAACTCCCCAACAGGCAGTCCTACCTCAAGGATAGTGCCTGCATTTCTGTCCTGCACTCTTTGGGCCCTCCCCCTCCCCTCCCCTCTGCGGTCCAACAGCCCCCCCCCNNCCCCCCCCTCCCCCCCCTCTCCCCCCCCATCAAGAAATAGGAGTAGTCGTCGTCGCCGTGGAAGGGGGGGGAGGGGGGGCATTGCGAACGGGTTTTTGGCGCACAGCTCAAGAGCCTCAGGCATCGTCGGTGAAACACATGGCCGCGAACCTGGATCTGTTTCGATTCGTCGCACGGCCACAGCAGGAGTTTGAGAAGAAAGGTTTCATTGCCGTCAGGTCGGGTTTACAGTGAAAGATTCTGGGTCCTGGATTTCCAAAGCCGGTGAGCATTGGTCTGAAGTTCCATTCTGCCGATGAGATTGAAGTGGGAAGTAGCTTAATGTCCACAAAGTTGGAAGATGGGCAACCCAATAGGGAAGTTTTGCATCTTGCAAGTACAGATGTCAGTGTCCTGCGCTTGAACTTGGTGGAAAATAGAATTGTTCTGCGCTGTAGTCTCGTTTTGCACATACACTGCCTGTGTGTATGCACATGCATATAGATGACATAGTAAATGTAGTGCGCTTCTCTCGCCTCCGTTGCTGGAACTTCTCGTGTCCATGCATCGAGCTTGTTTCCACATGTTTCCGGGTATTCCTTACCAAGGAGCTTACGAAAGAGGATGTGGATGCAATTTCCGCCAGTGCGCCCCGCGAGTGTGCGTATCCCATGCCCCTCAATTTCACATATGTTTACATATCAGGGTTTGAAGCTAAAGCATTCCGGTAGCGGGTCTTGTGGTTGAAGCCTTCAGGATCAAGCAGCAGGTTCTGCGGCTGATAGATCTGGCTTCCGGGTTGAACCTGCTGTTGATCTAAGAAGCTTAAAGCCAAGCTTCATGTGTTTTGCAGAGGAGGTGATGTACAAGTTTGTCTCGATCCGAGAAGCCTCAGCAGACCAAACCCAGAGCCGCGACCAGTTTGTGCCAAGGTACCAGCCCGGACAAATACCTTGAGGATTCTGGAACTGCATCTGTGCATTTGGCGGGGCTCTCCTTTCACTTTTGGAAGCTGTCGCACTTCTCGGGCTTAGCCTGGGAGCCACGGCAACAGGAACAGGGTCTTGGCTCCATCCTCCGTTCTGTACGTCAAATTCAAGCAGGAGGAGATTCGAGGCCTTGCGGTGTACTTGGAAAATCAGGGGATTGCCTTGGCCTGAGCATTAGAGTAAACGGAGGTAAAGAGCTGCTTCCAAGCCCTGGTCTTTTTGAGGGTTGTAGCAGGACGGGCCGCAAAACAGTTCTGTTTCAGATGGGAGGTTATTGGCGCTTCCTTTTGCTCCGTCAACCTTGCAAGGCGTTGCAAGCGTCTTCGTTGACTTCCCAAGTTCCACAAAAGGGCTTCGACGATGCGGTACGTCGTCGGCATTGAGGGGGACTTGCAAGATTGTACTGTGGCTTGCATCAGTCCTCTGAGTTAGCTGGCAAGGTGTCCACAGGTATTGCAGTACAGTAAAAATCGGCGGCCTTCCAGTCGTACGAGCCAGCCTTCAACCCAGGATGTCAATCTCAGTCTGGCGCGGTGCATTGGGTCATTATGCTCTGCCGGGCACTGGCCCAACTGAAGATGGATGAGAAACTCTCAACGACGCAGCCGCCCGAGCCAAAGTCGAAAAAATGAGCGTGATTTATTGAATCTTCAGCTATGTGATGAAGTACGACAGCAGGTGGTCGAAGCTACAGTTGCTTTATACACACAACCAGATTCTCAGCCGCAGGTCGCGCAAGGCCCGGCCGAAAACAAAGTGTGGAAGTTCTCGGCAGTACAGTTGACGTACAACTGCAGTCAAGGCGAATGTGCTTTGCACGAAGATGACGATTGTTCAACCGCTTCGCTGGTTTTTTGATCGGACTCCCAGAAGTTCTTCATGCTCTTCGCACGTCGGCTACCATGGAACGTGCATCACCAAGGCAGGTACACATGCATGCCCGTTTTTCCAACTGTCAGGCTTACAGCCAGCAAGCTTCACGCTGAAGGACGCCCCGAGTCAAAGTCGAAACGCTGAGCGATGATTTATTGAACTCGCAATTATATGACGAGGTACGTAAGCAAGTGGTCGAAGCTACGACAGCTTTACAAGCCACGTACCCACATGTTCAGCCACCAGTCGTTCAAAACCCGGCCGACAACAAGTGTGGAAGTTCTCTGCAGTACAGTTGACGCACAACTGCAGTCAAGGCGAGTGGGCTTCGCGTGAAGATGACGTCTTGCGGAGATTGTTCAACCGCTTCGTTGGTTTTTATTCGGACTCTCAGAAGCTCTTCATGCTCTTGGCACGTCGGCTACCATGGAGCGTGCATCACCAAGGCCGGTACACATGCATGCCTACTTCCATTTGGGAAAGAGGCTCTACCGCGGTAGGCGTGAGGCCCTGGACATTTTCATCTTTGTGTCAAGCCGCACCTCACCTCGAACATGGCATGTGGCAAGTCCTGCATGGGAGCCGTGCGGTATGGCCACTTTTATGTTGTTGTCAACAAGATCGGAACCATGCAGCTTGGGCATTCCTAGCATAACGATTTCGAGAAGTTTGTTTAAGCCATGCGGGTTCTGGTAGTCATGTTTTTGCGGCTTGTGACCATGCAGGCAGCCCAGACTCAACTACACGGACTTTGAGCATTTCATGGGTGGTGGCTGGACAACCTCTTGAAGTCCGGCAAGCTAACACGTGAAACCTACTTGCACCTAGCTGCCCGAATTACAGTTGGGTTCCAGAAACGTCTGGCGGACTGCTGGGCAGCGGAACGCTACCTGCAGGAAGAGTCTTTACCCTAACATGCATTGGCCGGACTTTGTCTTTTCTCACCGTCGGAGTCGGAGGTGTCAAGCTGCTTCTCACCCCAAACACTTTCGGGCATGTCCTACATGGGACTGGGAGCAGTCCGTTTTGGCGGCTTCTACGTGCTACCAGACACGTGGAAAGCTGCTCGTCAGAGCATCATGTAAAGGGCATTCCCTTAGTTTTCCATCCTTGTTCTAAGTCTGTGTGTGGTGAATGGACGAAGGGACTGACAAGTGCACTGAGTGCATTGTGCCCCATACTTGTGAACCCTCGCTGCTGGCTTATCGAACAAGTGCCACGATGCTATTCAATTGGCATCACGAGGGACCGTATATGTAAAGCCCCAACAGTGCATTGGTCTTATTTGGAAAGGAAAACTCACATGGACTTCTTGCGGCCGTTGATCTCAACACCTTCGATTTAGATCTTGCAGGGAACCCCAGTCTTGAAGCTCCCCAAGGTTCGTGCGCTTTCACAACCGCTACCCTCCTTTCCCCAGCTTGGCTTGCGACCTCAGGCACCACATTCACTTAAACTGAAATGCAAACTCTAAATACTTTGCCCTTGAGCCGCTGTGTGGCCATAATACGTGGAAAAACCTGCCAGGGCGCTGGTGGCCCCAGGCTTTGAGCCTGATTCAGGAGACCAGCACTGGAGCTGCAATAAGTTCTGACACTGTAAAGTCATTATGAACACTACTGTTGCAAACCTGTTCTCGTTATTTAGTAGATTGCTGTATCATATCATAGGGTTACCTGAGCTCACTTCAGCCTTTCCAGCATCATATTGGTGAGCTACCGTGTGTCACATCACGTTGTCTTTTGGCGCTAATGCGCAATTATGCGCAATTAGTTGAAAACTCGTTCGTCACGGTTATACTGTCGCGGTTGGGAAAAGTGCTGGCTATCTGTCCGGCACCTATTAATCTGGCACCATGAGACCCATTTTCCGAAATTGAAAAGCAGTATCCAAGTCTGAAAGCTACGACTGAATTTCCCTGAACCCTTCAGACATCCATGGTCTCAAGCATAGACAACATCCCAGAACTTGTGGGGACCACTCCGAACGAAGGAGATGAATCGGCGGCTCCTTGTGCCCAACGTGGTCTCCTTGAATGCAGTGGCTGGGATCCCAGGTCCGATGGGACGCAGGCTTCGTTGTTTTCGTTGGTTGTAAAAAGAATTTTCCAGAATCGTCATGACATGCAGGCCGCCTAGATACCCAGAGACTTCAGGCCTTGTATCTTAGGTCCGGATGCATAGCACCGGCTTTTTTCAGGCCACCATGACATCCGCATCTCGCTCGTTCCAGCTCTTAGTCTCATCACACTCATGGTGAAGAAAGCCACCACTACCATGGCCATTATAGCCCGCAGCGGTTCAGCAAACCATATCACCGACCTCGGCCAAAGACATGTGCTCTCTTGCGCGCCGCCTTGCTTTGCCGACTCCGCGCGCTGCAAGAGCGACCGCTGCGCGACTCAGAATGCACTGCTTTCAAATTCGCCGCTCAAGGTTGAGGGCTCATGGCGGCTCTCTTGGTACTCTGACAAAACGTGACAAAAAATAATTCAATAACATTCAGCGGTGACCCGGCAGGAACTTCAACTTCGAACGGGCTCGAGAGATCCAAGTGCCGTTCCACCAAACAACCATCGGCTTTTGGTGCGCTCTCCGTGCTTTTTCTACAGATCCAAAGGCAGCACAGACCCCTAAGCGATTCAGGTTCATGTTGTGAGGTATACGATCTCAGGCTTACATCGTCTTCAAGTAGATGTCCAACTGTTCAGATGTCTAGACGGGGGGGCCGACTATATACAATTTCCAACATCGTCAGGAGTTGCAGGAACTAGTTATTGTGCATTTTGTTTCGAGGGGGTGGCATCGGTTTGCGGCTCCAGCATAGCATAGTTTGGCAACCACTAGTCGGTCATGCAATTACAGCCCTTCTGCTTTGGGACTGATGTAGTCGAGGTACAGAGAGCTGCCCTGTCCTCAGTGCATTTGTCGAGGGTCTTGTGCTGGAATGCGTGAAAGGCTTCATGCTCTCTGCAAACATATTCAACAACCTGGACCGTTTGCGAAGTTCCATATCCCAAGCCCGAGAATCTGTGCTTCTTGTGTTTCTCACACCTCCTGCTGATGCTGCTGCTACTACGCCGCTGCCGCTACGGCGGTGCTGCTACTGCTACTTCTACTTCTACTACTGATGCTATGACGGCGACTACTACGACCACTACTCCGACTGCTGCTACTACTACTACGACGACGACTACTACGACC
Source organism: Symbiodinium sp. CCMP2456 (assembly GCA_905221635.1). Lineage (NCBI taxonomy): Eukaryota > Dinophyceae > Suessiales > Symbiodiniaceae > Symbiodinium > Symbiodinium sp. CCMP2456. The sequence continues at coordinate 18,345 of CAJNDV010033242.1, forward strand.
ACTACTACCACTACCACTGCTTCTACTACTACTACTACTACTACTACTACTACTACTTCTACTACTACTACTACTACTACTACTACTATTGCGACGACGATTACAGCTGTCTCTCAGGCTTCGCAGGCACGCCCCCGCT
>CAJNDV010033242.1:23583-30057 GCA_905221635.1 Symbiodinium sp. CCMP2456
ACATCGTGACATTCTCTGCATCCATCAGCGCGGCTTCCAGAGGCCAGTCTCCAACAAAGCGAGTAGAGGATAAGTTTTAGCACGATTTAGGGGTTTGGGATTTGGGGATTGGGCTCCGGGGTACTGGCTTAAAGGCTTTCTGTAGAACCGTGACGACGCACTGTCACCCTTCCAATACCCGAATCCATTTACTCCGTCTAGCACGATTACTGCTGCTCTTGCTTCGCATGGCTATTCCTGCTGGTTTCATCCAAGACTTCGGGCTCAAATTGGATCTCGGTCATGGCTAGTTACGGGAGCATTCTAGACTTTGGGCTCGCGGAGGCTGTGGTCCGAAGTGCGGGGATTTTTGAAGTCGTCGATATCAACCGCCCCAAAAGCCAATCGCGGGTTCCGGGCAGGCGCCCCCCAGCATGTGCGGCTTCCGGTAATGCTACTGGCCGAGGCGAGTTGATTGAAGGAAGTCTACTGTCCTGACCGGAGTGCGCTGCAAGGGCGGGGGGGTGGGGGGGGGACTAGGGATCCTTAGGGATTCTAGGGAGTACTGGGCTACCAGGGAAAATTGTGGATTGCCAGATCAAATACGCCCTCGGAACCCCCCTCATCTCCCTCCCTAAATGATCCCTAAGAGTCTTGGCGTCGAGGAAAATTGTTGTGCTAACGTTCAATCAGGCTTTGAGACATTGAGGATATGAAGCTTGCATACTTACCCTACGAGCCCTGAACATCCAATAGATTTTCTGAACGAGGACTACCCTACTTCGTGTCTCAATAGGATCTTCTGCCTGGTCAGCAGTAGACAGGACATCCATACACTGAAATTAACGGAATCGTTGTGCAAGTCAAAGCAACGGCCTACAGGACCTCGACTACGTGAAAAAGTCAGGCTGCAATAAGAACGAGTCCCGCACACCCCGTAACTTTCTGCCTTGGACCAGGCCATCGGTCGGCGATTGCTGCCAGATGCGGGAGAACCAAGCATCCGTTCAGTCGTAGTTTTCAGGGGTTAGAGCTTAGGTCTGGGGGCTTTACAAACCTAGAGTTCTTGTTGCTTGCTTCGACCAGCCAACCCCGCGGCCCCACCGTACAATTCTGCTCTTTTGTTGTTGTAAAAAAAAATTTTGGAAGAGACTTGAAGTCAAGGGGATGCCGTTGGCTTTCAGAGCGTTCAGGTCATAGTTTGAGAATTCTAGGCTTCTATTGAAGGAAGTTGAGAGGCTGGCCACACCCGCTTGCAAACACTCGCGCAGACTCTGTCCAGACGACTACATGTAACATGAGCAGGTGCATGTGCTTAAATGCAAGATATCTTCAAAAAGTGCACGACCTGGAAGGGTTGAGTCCAATCCTGCACTCAGGTATTCGCGTTTTCCTCGGTCATCAGCGCTTGTGGAAAGGGCCCACAATGGGAGGCACGTCGCTACTCCGTTAGGAATTAAAGCCGCAGCAGAGCTGCGGACTGCTGCGTAAACAGGTGTTCACCAGGTCCACACATTGCGGGTCTAAATTGTGGCCGGCGCAGTGATTCAAAGTTGCTTCAGAGGACAGGACGGAAGCTCTGCATAAGGCCACATTTGTGGCTACATCCTTTAAGGCTCCCAGCACAGCTCACATTGAAACGGCGAGATTGTGGAAACTGTTCCGTCCTAATCCTACGAGTGCTTCATACCTCCTACACCTTCAACTCATTTGATCTCAACATATCCCAACCCCTTCAGCCTCAAGGCCTCAAGGCCCACTGACAGATCCAGAAGCGAAATCTGCTCAGATGGCTTTGGAAGTATTGCAGATGCTTCGCCATGTCCTGAGTTGCGCAAGTGGCTACTTTTGTGGCTCACGATTTAGAGCCTAAGCTTCAAGGCCGACTTACAGGAGCGATGCGCGCGCACAGCACAGACCTCGGGTGCAATCAATATTTCCGGATCAGGAGAACCGAACCGACCCAGAGGGGCAAAACTGCAAGGCAGCCAACTTGCTGTAACTTACTTTCCTAGCTGCAGTGAGCTCGTGTTTTTTGTTTGTGGAAAACTGCTGCAGAAGCTGTTCTGGCGTCGAAATCACTAATCACCAAGCCATTCAACACATCGCCAGGAGGGGCTCACGTACAGACGCAATAGGACTCGACGCAGACACATGCACATGAACCGTCAGCAAACTCGGCTTTTGATGATGTCCATTCCGTCGAGTTTCAACATCTCAATCCGACCAGCATCGAATGAACCACGCCTTGCCCGTCCGAGGCGACCAGCCAGGCGTCCAACCGAATGTTGTCTGCACCATGGCTGCCCTGGGACTGTCGCTAAAGACTCTACTTCGAACGAGTGTTCGTGTGACTGCATGCGTGTCTGGTTGTTTTCTTTGCAGGAGCTGCTTTGATTCTGGTGCTGGGTCAGACATCGTGCAGCGATTCACCTCTGGTTCAGAGAGATTTCTTTGCTTCCTTCGCCAAGGCTTTGGCGCCGGGATTACAGTGGGAAGCCAAGCTTCACTTCTGTGCGCATTCAGTGCTTTTGCAGGTTGCAGGCTAGGCAACACAGATTGCATTCAGCCTGAATGTCGAGGCTTGCGCGAAAGGTCGTCACTGGCAGGCATTTGTCCTCGAATTCGGCTGTGGTTTCGGTGCTTCAGTGGTTCATTATTCATTACAGAGCCAGGTCATGATCCGCAGCTCGCTTCCAATACTGCACACAGAGCAGAAGAGCAGTGACAGCAGTGGCAGATTTTGCCGCAGTTGTCCATACCCCAACGACACGCGAGGGCGCTTTCGCTCTGCTCGACGAGCTCCGAGAAAGAGCATTGGATCCAGTTCCGCCCGGCACGCTTGCGTTTAGCTTGCATGGCTCACCGGAGGAATTTCTCGTCTACGGGCAGCAACAGAGCCAGGATCTGATAGCTTTCAACGCAGCCATCACGGCCTGTGAGAAGGCAGGTTTCAGGGTGTCGGCCGCACCCGTGTGGGTTCCTAGGTCAAAACGGGTCGGCAGCATTCCGCGACGATAGACAAAACACCCAGGTTGTTTAGTGCTTCCTCAGTGGCTGGGGGCATGTGCTCATGTGTAAATCTAGGAGCACCGATTCGTGCTTCGACTTTGCCCTATGATGAAGCTTTTGGACCTCAGCTCATGGGATGAGAGAGCATCCTAGAACGAAATCCTGCACCCGAAGCCGGGATACTTGCAACTCGAACTGCTCTCTGCTGTTGTCTGTCAGTGTTGTCTTCGAAGCCACCGTGCAGAGTCTTAACCAGGGCACGCCAGGGCTCAGCATTGTTGCTCCGAGGTATGAAAGTGGCATGCACTCCAGAGCGGCAAGACTGACACGACAGTTTGACAATGTTTGATACCGAATGGCCGCACACCCCCAGCTGGCCACGGGAGAATGACGACCCAGATTCAAATTCCAACCGTGAGGCCCAACGCTGGGAGTTCGCCCTTGAGCTGCTGATGATGATGATGAGCCAGGATTTCGGTGCTTTTGGTAGTTTTGGTTTGAGGCCATTTCGGGTGTTGGAGCTTTGTTCACGGAGTTCGAAGTTTTTCGGAAAATGGATGCGAGACCTTCCCGTGGTAAGACTAGCATGACAGATTCGATAGAGTTTCAAAGGGCTTCACGCGACAGTACTCAGATTGGGAGGTGCGATACGGGAGGCGGTGCAGGTTGAAACCTTCGCAGCGTCTCCAAGGCTCACATGTGGTGACACCCGACATCGTTTCTTTCAATGCTGCAGTCGCGACCCTCAGATTGCCGTGGAAAGACCCACTGATTGCTCCCAAGACCTGCATCAAGCGAGGAAAGAGTGAAGAAGAGACATGAGCCGTGTTGCCTCCGAGCTTCCTGGTTAACGTCCTTCTCGCCTTCGGCGTGAAGAGAAGCTGTTTGTTGGTTGAGGCACAGCTCCCACACTTTCGCGGCTTTGCTTAGATTTGAGAAATAAGCATTGTGTATCTTCACACACCCACACACTGCATGCATCCACGCAGACGCACACACAAACGCACGCACACGCAGATCCACCCATGAGGGGAATGGGGGTCCAACAAACCCTCTATTAGGTTGAATGTACTTTGTTGGGTGATCCGAACTAATGACGCCTCCTCTCGCCGCTTCCCCTTGTGACTGTCCCAATATCGAGGTCCGAAACCTGCTTTTAATTGAAACTTTATATTATAATAAACCAACTCAACAGACTTAACACATCACGTGTGAATATAGAGACTAAAATAGAATCTGGAAAGGTAATCTCTTAAATCTGGAACACTCAGTTCTTGAACAGAACCTGCAAGTCGGGTGCCTTTTTTGAATCTCCATGAGAAGTATTTACAGTCACTACAGTCACATCTAGCGCCTATTGCACTGATGTTTCTCATCATGTTATTGTACCCGCCCACGAATCATTCCATAATTCCCAGATTTGCACAGATTCGTAGAGATTTCCTCATCTGACAATGCAAGAGTTCCAGGTCCAGGTGTTGATTACGAGATGAACTTGTCGTTGGGTCCATGCTTATATCCTGAAGCCCAGCGAAATCTATGAATGGCAAATGCCACAGAGGCTGCATTTGCAAAGTGAAAACCCAACGACACTTGCTTACAAAGTTCAGGCTTCTGCTTGCGAAAAACGCAGCCAGTGGTGCCCACTGCTCAGCTGCTGTTTTTTTCCACTTCATGCTTTAAACCGCGACAAATAAAGTCCAGTTGCACCTGATCCATGCAGGTTGGGCATTGTGGGTTGCCTCGCAGACGAGGTGCTTTCAGCTCCGGTGCCGAGAGGGGGTTGCAACTTCTGCAGTTAAATGTCGGAACTTCACCTAAAGGCTGAGCCGATTCTAATAACAGTCTTGGGGGTTCGAAGCCGGGTCTGCCAGCTGGGAGACGCAAAAACCGTTGGCACAGTTTCATCAGCGGCTGCGTCAGGTACTTGCCAAAGTTGCAAGGTGCGGATCTCATTGAAATTGCAGTGGGATATCCATGAAATGCTGTTAGACGTTTCCGGTCGAAACGATGTTCGAGTTGCTGTTTGGATACAAGGGCCGCAAATCAAGAAAAAACAATATTTCGCAGGTTGTTCTTGTTGGTGACACAAGATACTCTTGCTTTGTGGAAATTCACGATGTTACTCTGCAAGTCGGACTTGCGGCAGTTGCATCACCACGGCCCGATCCTTAGGCCTTACTCACCGCAAATACTGCACAGGAAGTTGAAGTCTGAAGCAAGCCTTGCACGTGTCATCCGAATCGCTGAATCAGAGGCTCGGTTTTGCTCACCATCAGCAATGCTTGCATCAGTGCTTGCGCGAAGGCCTGCGCGGGTCGGGCAGGGCTTGCAATGGTTTTGCAAGCAAGCAGCATCAGATTGCACAACTGTGAAATATTAAATGAGAGCCTGGACCATGCGAAAAAATCCAGGGTCTCACTCCGCCGTATGGTTTTTCGGGGTCGCTTTGCGTTAGGAAATGTTATACGCGAGCAAGCTGAATGTCGAGGGTGGAGTGGCGAGAGCAGGAACTATGGGAAGGGGAGGGGAGGCGGGGTTCGAGCCAGGGTTCTTTGTCAGCCAAAGTCGTTCAGACATGGAGGTGGCTGGGCTGGAGGGTGGACACGGCGGGCAGGGCAGCAGGGAGGAGCGGAGGGGTCGAGTTTCACACTCTCCAGGGCAGCGGTTCAAGTCCTGTGGAATCGGAACGAACGAAAGGAGAGGGAGGGAAGTCATCCGGGTTGTGTTTCGGGCTGGCTGACCCGGCACAGAAATTGTCTAGAGGATCTAACTCACCTTCACAATTTCTTACCCTGTCCCACCCGAATCAGAAATGCTACTTTTTGTTTATCAAAGCCCTTAACTGCACTTGGCTGAAAGCGCCTTAGAAGTACAGGCACGACGGTTGCGCAAAGCCTTGGCGCTGGGGTGCGAACCTTGGAAGGCAAAGGTTCATCCTTGCAGCACATCAGAGACACATCTTCACAGTTTCAGCCACATCGCTTCGCAATCTCACATCATGATCACATGCATGTATGCATGCCTGTTTGCCTGCGTGCATGCATGCATGGATGCGCACGCGCGCGCGTGTGTGTGTGTGTGTGTGTCTCTGTCTGTTTGTCTCTCTCTCTCTCTCTCTGTGTCTGTCGGTCGGTCGGTCGGTCTGTCTGTCTGTCTGCCTGCCTGTCTGCCTGCCTGCCTGCCTGGCTGTCTGTCTGTCTGTCTGTCCTTCCTGTCTGTCCTTCCTGTCTGTCCTTCCTGTCTGTATTTCCTGTCTGTCCTTCCTGTCTGTCCTTCCTGTCTGTCTTTCCTGTCTGTCCTTCCTGTCTGTCCTTCCTGTCTGTCCTTCCTGTCTGTCCTTCCTGTCTGTCCTTCCTGTCTGTCCTGTCCTTCCTGTCTGTCCTCTCCTGTCCTCTCCTGTCCTCTCCTGTCCTGTCCTCTCCTCTCCTGTCCTGTCCTCTCCTCTCCTCTCCTCTCCTCTCCTGTCCTCTCCTGTCCTCT
>CAJNDV010033243.1:9358-20431 GCA_905221635.1 Symbiodinium sp. CCMP2456
AGGGTTTAGGGCTTTAGGGGTTTAGGCGTTCAGGGTTCAGGGTTCAGGGTTCAGGGTTTAGGGGTTTAGGGGTTTAGGGGTTTAGGGTTTAGGAGTTTGGGGGTTTTGGGGTATCCGGGTCTAGGGTTTAGGTTTAGGAGTTTAGGAGTTTAGGGTTTAGGAGTTTAGGGATTTAATAGGGCTTTGGAGTTAAGGGTTTGGGGGTTTAGGGGTTTCCGGGTTTAGGGTTTAGGCATAGGAGTTTAGGGTTTAGGGGTTTAGGAATTTAGGGCTTAGGGGTTTAGGGTTTAGGGTTTTAGGCTTTTTAGGGGTTTGGGGTTTTGGGGTCTAGGGGTTTAGGGTTTCGGGGTTTAGCGGTTTAGGGTTTGGTAACTTAGGGTTGTTGAATTCCCGAAGGGCCCATAAATACTACAGTTCAATGACATTAGGCCGCAAAAGACCATCCCTATAATAGTTTCTGGGGAGCTTAGGTTTTAGGCTTAGGGTTTAGGGGTTTTGGGTTTTGGGTTTAGGGTTTAGGGTTTAGGGTTTAGGGATTTGGGGACCGAATTCCATAATGGTAGTGTGTATGGACTCTCTGGGACTGTGAACCAGACGAACACCAAGCAAAGCTATAAACCCCAACCCGCACACCCCAACGTGAACATCATAGGCCCTATGCACGTTGGCGAAGCTTTGGCCAGTCCTGGGCTTTGTGGTAGGCCAGCTGCCACCCCAGCTTGTGCTTCCACCCCGTGTCTATCGTCTTCCTGGGGTGGGAAGAAGGCTGCAGGCAAGGGCCAGCGCCCAAAGGAACCCATGGGACCTCCGCGAGAGCCGCCGTGCCCGCCACCAGACCACTTGCGATGGCAGGGATCATCCTCGACCTAGGGCCCATCCTCCAGTGCGGGCGCCACTCCAGCAGCCACCCCAGCTTCTGCTTTGACCATGCCCAGTTCAACAAGGTAAGGGTGATCTCCATTGACGCCTCGAAAGCCGCAGCAATATCTGACTTTATCCCAAACAGATAGACACCGATATCGTTCGTTCCTGACGTATGCCGGGACTGCAACAGGCCCCAGTAAGCGCATTGCAAATCCCTCCCTCTCAACACTGCGCCAGATGGCGCACGCGCGCGCGCGTGAGAGAAGAGACCTGCACGCACAACACCAACGTCTGTGCCCATGTTCCCTAAGGGTCCATGTACCTAAATAGTATATACATTGGCCCTAAAGTACCCATATATATATATATATATAGGGACTGTATTAAGGCTAAAGTATATACTATTTGGGTACATGGACCCTTAGGGGTTAAGTTGGGCGATGGCCGGGCCAAGGAGCTGATTAAGCTCGGAGTAGCGGAGCCGGACACGGATGGAAGCTGACCCTAAGGGTCCATGTACCCAAATAGTATATACTTAGGCCTTAATGTAGTCCCTATATGGGTACTTTAGGGCCAGTGTTCTACTATCTAGGTACATGGACCGACCCAAAGAGCCAGTCTGCCCATACCCACAGGGTCATGTTCGGGATTTATACGAGTAACTACACCGAGACCCCGAAGGACGTACCGGTTTAAGGAATTACATAAGGAAATCCACTAAACCCCAAACCCCAAACCCTAAAAAAGGAGTGTTCTTAAGGGTCCAGGTATAGGGGCTGTAGGGGAATAACGTAAGAATTCTTCAGACCACAACATCACCAACAGGGTTTAGGGTTCAGGGCTTAGGTCTCAGGGCTTTGGGTTTAGAGTTTGGGGATGCTTAGGATTTAGGATTTAGGGCCTAGGGCTTAGGGTTCGAAACGCGCGACACACAGCCGCCGAACCCCACCATGAAGCAATGATTGGCCCTCTAAGTCCAAAGACAGCCCCAAGACCCGAAACACTACGGTTTGGGTTTTGGGTTTAGGGTTTAGGGTTTGGGGTTTAGGGTTTAGGGTTTAGGGTTTAGGGTTTAGGGTTGACCACAAGCCTGAAACTCAACACCCTTGATTATTTGTAGCTCTATACACTATCAGTAAAGTTTTTGCTAGTATACCATGTATCAGTAGCATTATTGCAATTCTTGTTTACATATAGGATTACTGCGATCTCCTGCAGCCGCTCTTTCAACTGCGTCAACGAAGTGGAGAACTGAGCCTCGGATCCACAGCAAAACGAAGCTGTTTTCAATGTTTTCGATGGCTGGACTGTTAGGGTTTGGAGCTTACAGTAGGGTTTAGGGCCTATGGCTACGGCTTAGGGTTTAAAGTTCAGGGCTGAGGGTTCAGGGCTTTGGATCTGTTAGGGTCGACCTGAACCCTAAAGAACGTACCTTTGCAAGGATCCTTTTTACGATTTCCCTACTTTGCCTGATTTCAAGCCTTTGAAAGGGGGGATCTTCAGGGCCCAGATAGGGCTTTCAAATGAGGTTTAGGGGTTTAGGGGTTTAGGGGTTTAGGGGTTTAGGGGTTTAGGGTTTAGGGTTTAGGGTTTAGGGTTTAGGGTTCACGGCTCAAAGTAACATCCCCCTTACATTGCCGTGGCTGCCATTGGGTCGAGACGGACAAAATGATGTCCATCTCCTCAAATCGGGTGGAACACATAAAAACGCTTCTGTCTGTACATCAGCAACCCCTACGCCCCACGCCCACCCACCGCAAACCCCAACCCGCGCGTGATGATGACGATGATGATGACAACGATGCTGCTGGTCATGGAGGTGCGCGTCTGAAACTAGAATTTCGGACATGCCCGTGTTAGCTTGAAAGGCGCCAGGAGGATTAGGCGTTTAGGGTGTAGTTGTCTCAGATCTGTGAGTTTTGAGTCTTGGCGATTCCTGAATTTTTGAAGCTCACCTAGAACAACTATAGAGGAGCTAATTCTTGCAGCATCAATAAAAACCTGAACCCATTGAACCCGAAGCCTCTCCTGTGACCCCAAACCCTACAAAATTGGTAGGTTATGATGACCCTAAATTAGAGGGTAGAACCCTTAAAACGGTAGGTTTTTGCATCCGCAGGTTTTCATTCCCAGCAGCCTAAAACCCGAAGTTTATATCCCAAAACTATAAAACAACAAAAAAGCCCCCAAGGGCCCATGTACCCAAATAGTAGATACTGTGGCCATAAAGTAATCCCTATATAGGTGCTTTGGGGCCAAAGTATATACCATTTGGGCACATGGACCCTTAGGGAAGAAACACTGTGTTATTATGCGGCTCTAAACCCTGAACCCTAAACCCTAAGCCCCTAAACCCTAAACCCCGAAAAAAACGGCAGTGTGGCCTGGTCCGGCGCAGGAAGCGAAGCCACCTGTCCACTGCTTGCGTTGAGGAAGCAGGGCTAGGGGCCCCTACGCCCCCAAACCCTAAACCCCAAACCCCAAAACCTAAACTCAAAACCCTAAACCCTAAATCCCATACCTTAAACCCTAAAGCCAAACCTAGAACCCCTAAACTAAACCCTACACCCCACTAAAACCTGAAACCCTTAACCCTAAACCCTGAAGCCCTAAACCCCAAAACCCCTAAATCCCCAAACCCTAAAACCCTAAACCCCAAAATTCAAAACCCCAAACCTCTGACCATATATTCGCAACCCGAAATCCAATCCCCAAACCCTGAAACCCTAAACCCTAAACTCCCAACCCTCAACCCCAAAACCCTACACCCCTAAATCCCCAAACCCTGAAACCCTAATACAGGGGCCTTAGTTATCAGAATAGGGTTTTGGGTCCCATTACACTAGATATAATTAGGACCCCCCCCCAACAAAAACAAATAGTGTTTGTAATTATTTAGGCTAACCCCTACACCCTAAACCCTGGAAACCCAAACCCTAAATCCTGAACCCTAAACCCCAAACCCTAAACCCTAAACCCTACACCCTGAAACCTGAAACCTGAAACCTGAAACCCCAAACCCTAAACCCTAAACCCTAAACCCAATCATTTAGGCCCCTATATTACACAAAAGGACTCGGCACCCATCCAGGAGCCTCCCGCTCGGCACGATCCACGTCGCGAAGCGCCGAGTCGAAGTTCAACTGGGAACGGGAGGTTTAGGGTTTAGAGCTTTAAAGCTTTAGGGTTTAGGGTTTAGGGTTTGGGGTTTAGGGTTTGGGGTTTAGGGTTTAGGGCTTTAGGCTTTAGGCGCTAGGCTTTAGGGTTTAGGGCTTTAGGGTTTAGGGCTTCAGGTCTAAAAGCTTCGGGTTTGTAGGTTTTGGGCTTTTGGAGTTTTCCCTGCCCGCCACTTGTCTGGGCCCAGATTTGCCCGATGTTTGCACTACATGGTTCATCATAGTAGCCATCACTCCGGGACTCCAAGAAGTCATTACCAAAAGGAAGAAAGCAAATTAGCAGTTGGTTCAGAATGTCTAGATGGCCTGAGTTATCTGAGCTCCGATCGGTCTTCTGCAGTCGGGGTCTGGGTAAACCCCAAAAAGTTGGATACCGGATTAAGGACAAATAGTGCTGGGATTCCCTATGCATTACTCTTCAAGATTGAGGCTGTTGGGTTTCTGACTTTTGGGCTTCTACTATACCTTGGTAAGGTCCCCCCTCCTACAGAAGTTGATGCGGGGCATTCAATTCAAGTATATCGCGAGTTACTCATCATTCACAGCCGTAGACAACCCTACACCCCCAAGCCCTCTAATGTAGGGGGCTAAATAAATACCAATACTATGTTGGGGGTTCCTTATTATAATCCTAGTATGATAGGATCCAAAACCCTATTCTAACTATTGAGGCCTCTATATTCACTGCCTGTTGCAGGATCTATAGCCATAGGCCCATAGTAGGCATAGTAGTTCCGTTTTGGCATTACCTTATAGGATTCTAAATATGAACCCCAAAAAGGAACTGCTATGGGGTCTATGGGCTTGCATTGCAACCCCAAACCAACAACCCTAAACCCTGAACCCTAAACCCTGAACCCTGAACCCTAAACCCTAAACCAAATACCTTATAGGATTCTAAATATGAACCCCAAAAGGAACTGCTATGGGGCCTATGGGTATGCCCTAAACCCTAATCCCTAAACCCTAAATCCTAAACACCAACAACCCTAAACCGAAACAACGCCGAAGGCCCTATGGGTCGCCCCTGGGGCCTTTGGGTAGCCATTCAGAGTCGGAGCACGGGCTGGCTTTGACCCATCATTAGGTTGACGAGGTGGCAAAAGACACCGTGTCAAAAGAAAACGCAGGAGCTAGGGTTAGGGTTTAGGGTTTTGGGTTTAGGGTTTAGGGTTCCAGACGATTCAATGAGCTTAGCAGGAATTGTAAGCCACATATTCAACAACTTTAGACTCCCACCATGAAGTTCATGACATCTCATAAACACCGCCTTTACCTCGCTGGAGTTGAGCAAACACATACTCATCCGAAATCCCTAGACTTCAAACTCGCACCACCCAGTGCTGTCAAATCTTGCACCATGAAGCCCGGCGTCCTGAAGCGACTGTAGCAATAAGAACAATTAGCAAATGAAAATCATCGCACATGATGATAACAACACAAGCCGAGAAGAACAAAATATAGTAAAAATGACACTGGCAATGACATTCATCATAGTAATGAATATCTCAGTCAATCCTTGGGCGTAACGACGTGCAAAAGCCATGTCGGTTGTCATATGCCGAATCATGTAGAGGAAAAACTGTGTTTTGTCAAGTCGCAAGTGTGCTCATTGGAGTTCCTGGATCGTAGCAGATTTGCCACATGTGGCAGGAGCCGCGTAATTTGCTGACAGGATCCGGTTGATGTGCGTCATATAGCCGAGATTTAAATCTCGGCCTTGTCAAACCACAGCCGAATCGATCGGTCCCGCTCCTGATCGATCACTGGATCACTGGGAATTTGGTGTTGGAGGTCTCAAGGCATAAATCGCTGCCTTGGTGATGCACGTTGTCTCTTTCCGCCATTCTTCCTGCCCACGGATCATGATGAGGCAAGAATAGGAGTCATTCACATGAAACCCATCAGAAGCCTGGAGCTTGGCTGCCGATGCCAAGGATGCAGCCTCTGACAGCAGCTCTGCGTTCCGAGCGGCATAACCACAAGGGGCTTTTAATCCTCTAAGACTTGGGTCCCTAAACCCTAAACCCTAAACCATTAAGATATTTCCCGCAGAAATCTATACGAGCTTCGCATAACTCCTTGGGATGCCCGCTCATGTCGTGGATCTGCAGCGTTCACCTGAATCTCTTTGCGTTGCCCTGAGTGTCGTCTCTCTGGTGCATACAAGTACAAGTAAATACAGTTAAAATTGCGATAATAATGATCGTATTACTACCACGGTCATTTAGCTCTACTACTCATAATAATTACGAGTAATAGTAATACTTAGAACAATAAAGATTAACAAACCCTCAGGGTCCATGTACCCAAATAGCATATACTTTGGCCTTAATGTCGTCCCTATATGGGTACTTTAGGGCCAATGTTCTACTATTTAGGTACATGGACCCTTAAACCCTAAACCCTAAACTCTTATGGTACCCTTATAGAACCCTTTAAAGGAACCCTTAAAGGAGCCCTTAGGGAAAATAATAACAGGAACCTGCATCTAACACCGGACGGACCTTCGCAGCTCTCACAGCACGCTCGGTGTCGCGGATGGCATTGGCCTGCAGCTCCTGGAAGCGAACCAGGCTTTCGGATTTTTGGTTTTGAGGGTTTCAGGGTTTCGGATTCTTGTTCTGAGGGTTTTCAGGGTTGGGGTGTTTGGGGCTTATAGGGCCAATTCAGGGTTGGGGGGTTTTGGGGCTTATAGGGCTAATTCAGGGTTGGGGGGTTTTGGGGCTTGTAGGGTTAATTCAGGGTTGGGGGGTTTTGGGGCTTATAGGGTTAATTCAGGGTTGGGAGGTTTTGGGGCTTTTAAGGTTGAAGGTTTCTGGTTCGCTGTTGGGGCTATTTAAAAAATGATCATGTTTAATCCTTATTGGGTTTTATTACAACGCAAATGTAAATTGTAGCCAACGAGGACCACGGTTTGGTTGGAGCTAACGTCGGCCCGGCATCCACCGCAAAATGTCAACCCTATCTGCTCGAAGCCTGCATCCGCAGCCCAAGCCCTCTAACCTAGGTTTTGGGTTTTGGGTTTAGGGAGTTTGGGTGCAGGGTTTAGGTGCTAGGGTTTAGGGTATTTAGGGTTCTGGGTTTAAGTATACGGTTTTGTAAAGGGCTTGAAAGGGATTGTTCAGCGCCAGGGAGGGTTCAATCATAAGCCTAAACGCACAAAACCCAGCCAAAACCCTAAACCCTAAACCCGAAGCCTCGACCCAAAACCCCTAAACCAAAACCCAAAACCCTAAACTCCCCAAACCCATTACCCTAAGCTCCCAAATCCCTAAACCCTAAACCCAAAACCCAGAAGCCTAAAACCAAAACCCCTAAACCCTAAACCCAAAACCCAGAAGCCTAAACTCCCAAAACCCCCTAGGGTTTACCCTAAACTCCCCAAACCCAGAACCCTAAACTCCCAAAACCCAGCAGCCTAAAACCAAAACCCCTAAACCCTAAACCCAAAACCCGGAAGCCTAAACAGAAGCCTTAACCCAAAACCCCTAAACCCTTACTAAACCCTAAACCAAGAATCCTAAACTCCCCAAACTCCCAAAACCCAGAAGCTCAGGAGTTCGGGAACGAAAACCCAAAACCCTTGAAGAGCCCTGCAGGGCACCTTACAGACAGAGTTATATAAGGTTTAAGGTTCAGGGTTTAGGTTTTAGGGTTTTGGGTTTAAGGTTCAGGGTTTAGGGTTTAGGGTTTAGAGTTTAGGGTTTAGGGTTTAGGGTTCAGGGTTTAGGGTTTAGGGTTTAGGGTTGGGGTTTAGGGTTTAGGCTTTACAGAAACCTGATAAAACCATAGGTGTATGATGTAGGGGCATTAGTAATTAGAATAGGGTGTTGGGGGGCTCCTTCTTAAAATATCGTATAATCTACCCCAAACCCTATTCTAAGAGGTATATGGCCGTAATAGCTTGAACCTACCTGCAGCCGAAAAGACCTACCTCTTTAAGGAACTATAAATAGAAACCATAATAAGGAATCCTAAAACGTACGTCTTTTCGGCTACAGGTAGGCCACACACCCCACATCCCAAAGCCTCTCGTCCGTAAACCACCTAACCTACCTGTAGCCGAAAAAAAACCTATCTGGACCTGCCTGTTTAGGACTCCTTATTATGGGTTTCTATATCTGGCTCCTTAACAAGGTAGGTTTTTCCGGCTACAGGCAAGCCCTTACAGAGCCACGACAAAACTCTTCAAGAACTCAGAAAAACAGGCTAAAGTCCACAGCCGAAAACACCCTAACACTAGCTCGCTCAGGACGTCTACAAGGACATCCCGAGAATAACCAGGAGCACAAAAAACGTGGGTTTGTGTGGATTCAGGTACACCCTAAACCCTAAGCCCTAAACGCCTAAACCCAACAGCCCAAACTCCCTACCCTAAACCCTGCCAGGCAGTCCTTGATATCTTCGGTGACCTGCTTCGAGACATTTACTCCGAGACTCCAATATCCCTTAATTAAGGAATTGACTCTAAATATCTTTAAATTCTAGCAGGACCCCTAATGTGGCTTAAAGTATATTCCGTAGTTAAGGGGTGCTAGAGTCTCTGGGTCTCTGGGCAACAGACGTTTAGTCTAAGATCAAGGGTCTGGAGCCTTTGGGGTTGTTGGAGCCTTTGGGGTTTAAGGCATTGGCTTCGAAGTTGGGGTCTAGAAGGTCGACTTTTAGCTCTGCAAGGTTTGCTGCCAAGGCTTACGATTTTACGATTTGTAGATTTCGGGCAGTGAGGTGTAGGCCCAAAGATTGAATTTGTGATGGTTCCATGCATATGGACCCTGAATTCCAGGCCAATAGTTTGTATAAGGCTTAAACAAAACGAAAACCACGATGGTGAGCAATACCTTCGCCACGGAAATCTCCGTCGCTTCAATCCCAGGAAGGCAAACAATTTACGGACTAACACCTCAATGAAAGGAAACTACAGTGGGGAGTTTAGGGTATATAGGGCTTCTATAAGGCTTCCATAAAGTATATAAACCTTCTATAAGGCTCCTATAACGGTAACTATCCACCTGAAAATGTCCTAGACTCCAGCCTCAATGCGACACTGCTACACCGTGCGATCAGGAATACTAGTTTAGTCTGACAACATAATCTTGGCCCGAACCCTATAAAACCTTGTGGCAACCCGTATAAAACTTGCAACGCGGTGTGATGACAACGACTAATCCCTAAAACCCTAAACCCCTTAACCCCTTAATCTAGATATAGCTCTTTGGGAAACCTTTCAACAAACGCATTGAGGAGTCTGGTGCTGAAAGGATCATGGGACGTTGCGACTAAAGTTACAAGTATGCTAACTATACCTCAAAATTCGCCCCTAAACCCTAAACCCTAAACCCTAAACCCTAAACCCTAAACCCTAAACCCTAAACCCTAAACCCTAAACCTCAAAATTCGCCTCGGCCCCCGGGCCGAAGCGGTCAGAGGTTCCTATATTCGAGTCTCCACCCACCCACCCCCCCCGCCCTGCACCCCCTCCCTGCCCCCCTGCCCCCCCCTGCCGCCCCCCCTGCCTTGACTGCTTCCTTGCTTCATCTCCTCCTCCGCCTTGCTTCTGGCTGCGCCGCCGAACGCANNAACGCAATCTCCTCCCCTTCCCCTCATCCGCTCCGCCACCGGCGCCTTCCGCACCAGCAGTTCGTTGGCCCTCTTTGTTTGCGGCCGGGCCGAGGCGGACGATGCGAAGCGTTTAAAATTACATATAACTCCAATTAAGGAGCCTCTCACCCTAGCTGTAGCCCAATAACCTTCCTTTTTACGAAGGTCTCGAAAGAAACCATATATGATAGGGGCTACTTGGGCCACAGCTCCTTACTAAACCCAAAACCCTATCCCACGATCCTCCAAGCAATGACTCCCTGGCTTCCCCTAAGGCCCCATGTGCACGAACAAGTCTATACTAGTTTTTCAAATCACCGAAATAGGAACCCGTTCAAGGGTAGAAAAATTAAACTATGTTGGTACCATGGAGCCCTCTACCCTTAACCTTTGAAGGAACCCTTAAAGGAACCCCCTTTAAAGGGTACCATGGAGCCTTTTAATCAGTTGTGAGGGAGTGAGGGATACCCTAAACCCTAAACCCTAAACCCAACCCTAAACCCTAAACCCTAAACCGAACTGACCGAAGTGGGGACCTCCATGGACAGCGGCGCTGCGAGGATGCCGATGCGCTCGATTTCGTCCTCGGTGTGGGCCACCTGTTTCAGGTGTGCGGTCTGAGTTTAGGGTCTAGGGTCTAGGGTTTAGGGTCTAGGTTTAGGGTTTAGGGTCTAGGGTCTAGGCTTTAGGGTTTAGGGTTTAGGGTTGGTTAGGTCAAGATTAAAGAACCCTAAACCCTAAACCCTTGGCGGTTAAGGGTTTTGGGCGGTTACCTTGACATACCAAAACCTACTTTTTTGTAGGTTCTTATGATAAACCCTAATATGGAATTTATAGGGACCCTACAAAAAAGTAGGTTTTGGTAGTAGGATTTCACAGTCTGTAAACTACCCGGCCAGGAATTCCGACTGCACCCAGCGTGGCATTTTGGCCCGCAGCTCTTGGGTTAACCATAAACCCCAAACTCTTCTAGGGTTTGATATGGTTGTTGTAGAGATCAGTATGGTTTTCAGGGCTTCGGGGTATTGGGTTGGGACGCTGACGTACAAAGGATGTTGGGTTTATGGCCGGGATTTAGATAAAATCAGCGTTTTGTTCTGTCACGGAACTTGCGAGTCTCGACGAGATCGCATTTTGTCGACTGTATCCGTCTTTTGGGTTGGCTTCGGACATGTTCTGCATCATGCCCTAAGGGTCCATGTACCCAAATAGTATATACTTTGGCCTGAATGTAGTCCCTATATAGGTACTTTAGGGCCAATGTTCCACTATTTGGGTACAGGGACCCTTAGAAAAGTGTCTAGATGGCTTCCTTCAAAGGGTTCCTTAAAGGGGCTCTGTTGGGAGGTAGGGGACTCAAAAATCAACCCTGAACTGAACCAATTAAGGGATGCAGATATTCCTTAATGAAGGGATACTGGAAGATCTGGGT
>CAJNDV010033244.1:7545-22545 GCA_905221635.1 Symbiodinium sp. CCMP2456
ACCCCCCCACTCAGTTGGCACCCCAATGATGATCACGAATTTGTTGATGAAGGCGGCGTGGTGTTGACGGTGATGGTCCTTGCCGTTGTCATGGAGCTGTTGTTAACTACTTCATCTTTGACACTTTTGCTGGCCAAGGTGGGTGGTGAAAATAACGATATTATGTCTGGACCATTACAGTAATGCTGGAAAAGTTCAACGATAAGGATGACGAGGAGGAGGGGCCTCAGCAAGAGTAGTGAGGCACATAAAACAAGGTGGTGCTGAAGGGTCCTGGTAATTCTCATGACAACAAGAAGGCTCGTGAGCTGCTATTGCTTGTTGTGGCCAAGAGCACCAACTAAGGCAATGTTGTAGGAGAGTAACACTGACCATGAACATGATGAGAAGAGCATGCAACTAATGGTAGGCCTCTGCTGGCTTCTGTAGTAATTTCTCATAAGAAGATACGAGAAGCCAACTCGGATGAAGCCGGCCCACAGGTCCAAGGAGATCAGCGCCTGGTTGCGCAAACACGAGGCCTGGAAAGAGTCTCGGACTGTCGTCAGCGTTTGTAGATTCAATCTCTATAGCAGAAGCGCTGAGGACTCCTAGGCTCATGACTTTGAACTGGCCAAAGACCTCGGGTTTTGTGTGCACTTGCACCGAGTCGATCAGAAACACTTGGCTCCTACCCTCTTGGTAAGGAGCTTTGCCTCTTGCCTTTAGGGCCAGCAACTAGGTCCTCGGATACTGCCAGTGCTGGCTTCGCGGAAAGTAACCTGCCAATGGAGGACGAAATCATTGTGGCCCTGGACTGGACGCCCAACACGAACCACAATGGTTTCTACATGGCACAGATGGCCGGCCTTTACTCCACTGCAGGCCTGAAAGTCACATTGCGGTCAGCAGATGCTGGGGATGGAACAACTCCTGCCCGGCAAGTAGCGCAGAAAATGGCCCATTTTGCTGTGGCACCGTCTGAGAGTGCGATCTCTTTTGCCACAACAGAACCCGACAAGCCACGGCTGGTTGCTGTTGCCGCACTGCTGCAGGGAAGCGCATCTGCCATCTGCACGTTGAAAAGCTCCGGCATCGACCGCCCTGCCAAGCTTGCTGGCAAAAGGTATGCCTCTTACAACGGACGCTTCGAGGATCCAATCGTGTCCCGCATGGTCAGCAACGATGGTGGTGATGGTGCGGCAGTGCAATTTCACGGGTTGACTGCTCATGGATACCAGGAGGGTGACACGATGGGTGCCGGCTCTGTTGTGGCTTCCTATTTGGAAAAGGGCAGGTCGGATTCCACATGGATCTTTCCGGCATGGGAAGGTGTTCTGGCCGAGCGTGCCGGACAGCATCTTCATTGCTTTGCCCTGGAGGATTACAAAATTCCTTATGGATATTCTCCGGTGCTGCTTGCTCATCCGGAGGATTTGGCACTAGGCTTTTGTTGGGAATGTTTTCTTGTGCTTGCTGTCGGAGCGGGCCGCTCCGGTAAAGCTGAGGCTTGAACCCGTTGACCTCCAAATCTTTGAACCGTTGTCCTGATGTCGAGTGCTGTGCAGCAGCAGGAACACCAACCACAACAACAGCAGCAGCAACCTCAACATCACCACGAGCAACAGCAGCAACACCCGCAACAGCAACAAGGGTAGAAGCCTCAGCAAGGTTTAATTTCATCAAGAGCACCAGGATGTTTACATTGACATGTGTGCAATCCCAACAACAACCTAACCGGAGCAACTTGCTGCAGCAACAGCAGCAAGGGTAGTTGCACACAACAGAACGGGCTTAGGGTTTAGGGATGTTTAGGGGGTGCATGGCTCAGGCAGGCCCAAGGGCCGAGAAGATCAAAGCTTTTCTGGCGGCCACGGCCGAAGGCTACAAGCTGGCGGCTGCAAAGCCAAGCGATGCCGCAAAAGCATTGGTAGAGTGTGGCCACCCCTCCCTGCAGGATGCGGAGTTTCTCAACTGTGCGCGATGGAGTAACTGTAACTGGTTATGTTTAGTTTGTTGTGAAGTCCTTGCTGTTTCAAGCAACGGCCCTGGAACTGTCAAGGTTTGTGGAGGCATCCAGCGCCTGCATCGCCAAGCAATTTCTGACCCCTGATGGCCAGTGGGGTCTCATGGAACCGAAGCGGTGGAGCGACTTTGTGGACTTCTTGTGCGCTTCTGGAATCGTTCGTGGCAGGGCCGGCGAGGCCATACCCCGTGAAGCAATCGAAGTTGAGTCGCTTTTCACAAACCGCTTGCTGCCGTGATTCGAGCACAGCGAGAGAAGTCCACCAGATGTACAGAGACCCAACTGGTGCCGTACAGTCAAATGTCACATGAGAGTGCATGCTCCATGCCGTGCAGATAAGCTTGTGACATTCCGTGCGCTCCAACTCCCAGGAAGGGACTTTATCGGCGCTGTTTTGAAAGCGCAGCACAGCTTCACTGGCGTGTCATGGAGCCCGTCAAGAACATGTTTGCTTCGCATCGGGCCTGCCTGCTCAAGACAAAAGCCGCAATGTGGGATCGTGGCTTTCACTTTTGTTGAAATGCTGCTGTTCCTGAAATGATATTGGTACTGCAAGTATTGTTCGTTGTTGCATTTCTTGCCGTCGCCTCGTGTACACTTTCCGTCGCAAAGCAGCAGGACCAGCAGCATTTGCAGTGGTTTCGCATTTTTCTTCGCTTTTGCCTATCTGATTTCTCATGCATTCCTAGCTAGCTGAGTGACAAGTGTTTCGTGCTGACAGTAGTATGTGTGTTGTTTTCGCTTCTAATTCCTCTCGTTTTGACTGCGCGTGTGTTTTAACTTGTGGCTTTACTCACTCCGTCCAACGATGCCGCGACATAGATGGGATCGTGCATGATAGTGTATAATCTTCTATATCCCTGCGCTCTACGAATGTTTGAGGCTGGATGCACGGTAGGTTGAACGGTTAAGTCATCTCACAGACGATCCTCAGGGCGAGGTCAGCGGCTGGGTCGTCCTGGACGATATTAACCTGTCCATGGTGGACGAATCTCAGGCTGGGTGAGAGGGGAAGCCATAACTACCAGAGGTGCCACTTGGGCATGCCTCGCACAAACTGGCAGTGTGTCTTGACCTGGGTGTTCAGTGGCCTCTGTCAGACGGTGGGATGCGAAAGAATTTCTGGTTCTGGGGTTCAGAACTAAGCGTGGCTAAGATAGACGAGCAAGAGCATGCGAACAGCAAAGAGTTGAAGCTAGATAGTCACAGGCCTTTGATGGGAAAGCAGGACTTTGGCTCCGAAGCATTTTGCTTCGATCGGCTCTGAGCTTTATATGCTTGAGCCCCGCCCGCATTATACCCTTATGTATGTACATGCACAACAAACTTGTAATTGGTATAGCCAAACCTCCAAATGCATGTTGAATACACCCCAAGCGCACCCGAAGCCTGGGCCGAAATTGACTACAATGGCAAGGGGAAGAAGGCAACCCTAAACCCTAAACCCACAATGGCAAGGGAAAGAAGGCAGCTGCCAAGCCGATGCCCATGGGCCCGCATCATGCCAGGATCTCAGGGAAATTCCCAGTGTGCCGTTGTGTTGTTTTGGAGTTCTGTCTCAAGTCGTGGGCCAATATATGGAATATGGACATGGATGGGGATCTCATCATCGGATGTAGAAGTATCACGTGCTATCATGCTCCATGCTGACGGTGCCAAGTGGGAGCCAAAAATGCTGTGAATGTCGGCGTCTTGCTTTGGTTCGAGAAGAGCTGGCCTTGTGTGCGCATAGGCTGAACGAGAGTATACCCTTGCAAGGCATTGACTGGCAGCTAGGCTTCTGCTTCTACGCTTGCAGACAGCGTGCCGCATAGAGCTTGCCAGAAACGGATTCATGGCGACTGCGCCTCTGCTGCCGATCGTATGGGGCTGGGCGCCCGTAGATCGGGAGACTCGGAACTGGCAGAACACCACTTTCCGACGCTTGGCCGACATTGCAGCCACGAGTCCTTCTGCAGCTGGCAGGGGCTGTTCAGTCTGCTTTGCGCCCGTGCACGGCGAGCATGTGGCATACTTAGGAAGGGAGCTTCGACTCGAAGTGGCCTACTGGAAGGTGCCCAGTGCCCAGGGCAAACTTGTAACGGAAACAGCGCAGTGAAAAGGACCTAGCCGGAGAGTTGTGGAGAGACCTGTAGGAACACCCAAGTTTTCTTGAAACAGGCCCGCCACCAGGACTTGCTGAAGCAGGTCAGTGCGATGAGGGCAGAGGCAAGGCGACCGGAAAGCATATGCAATCGATTTCAAGATGTATGCACGTCGCTTGCATGGTTGTTCATAGTACTGTGTCGACTGTATTGCTATGATGACATGACACGTGTGCTGACTATGACCACCATTGCATAATGACTACATTAGTATTGATTTTGTGTGCTGATCTCTATCAGGTTGCGGGTAAAGTACGTTTAAAACTGTTTCGGCCTGTGCAGATGGCTTCCACCATGTATGCGCAGGTTGCGACCCAGCAGCTTTCAAGAAAACCGACTAACTTGCCCATGGTCAGGATTGCAGTAGTTTAGGATATTGTGTCGATATTGTCCAGATTGCGGATTTCGACAGCGAGATCAAGCGGCACGAAGCACTCTGGTGCCTCGGATAGTAGCAACCAGAGCTGAGCATGAGCTGCGTTCTCCTGGCATCACAAGTGCATTTTCGCACGAGGCGGACATCACCACTTCCACACATGCTGTCGCACGTGTTTCATGGAGTCCCACTGTTGAGACTTTGCTGACATGTCATGTTCCTTCTTTCCTGCAGCATCGCAAAGCATTTCCCATTTGGGAGTTTCCGAAAATTAGGGGTACCATATTTTGGGGTCCTTATAACAAGGACCCTGCTATAAAGAGTACTAGATTAGGATCTTCTATTTTCGGAAACCCCCATTTGGATGATTTCATTCGACTTCCAGGCCCAAGGCTGCTGACATCGCGAACGATCTTGAGGCGGCTGGTCCTTGCTTCTCGTTTGACAGGGCTAGGGAGCGTAGCTCGGTGGGCACCCATGTCAGAATCTGAGGTGCTTAAAGAGAGGCGAGCCTGCAAAGCTGATCATCCCTACGGTAGATGCTACTGAGACACTACTGTATACGCATTACAGACCAAACAGTTCTCAACGTCACAGCCCTATAAGGGGGCAAAAAGCCCTCCGACTGTTTCACCACCACCGCCCCCCTGCAAAATAAATCTGCGAAGCCCATATCCTCACCATGAGCAAGCCCCGTCGGCCTTTGCGCCCTCTACACTTCGGCATGATGCTGTCAGCCAGAAGTGAAGCATCTGTGGGCGAGGCGAGCCGCAGTCGAATCGAAAGCCTTTTGCACCTCCGACTGCGTCTTCTGGAAGACTGCCAGAGGCTGACCGAAGTTCCTGCGAGTGCTTCGGATGTCAAGTCATGCCAACTGAGTCTTGTAGCTCTTGTAGTTCTGGTGGCGCAGCGATGCGCAGAGCTTGAACCCTCCTTTCCGGCCATGAAGCTAGATGCAAGTTTCGTTTCCGTGTTGCCTTCGTAAAGTTTCACGTTCATGGATGCAGGGACAAGGCCAATTAGCTTAAATTCCACCGCCACCTCGGTGCGGAGAAGACTCTGAACACAAGGTCGTGCCCTGAGCGCCCCGCGGGAGTCAAAAAAAAGCCGGAACGTAACTAGGAGCTGAAGCCCCTGTGGTGGGCAACCCTTAAAGCTGCACGACGCCGAAGTCCAAAAACCTGGGGCGTGGTTCAGGGAAGTACCACAGTGGAGAATATTCGGCCTTCGCAACCTCTTGCGCAGCATGTCCAGGCTTCCCTTGGCGCGCTTGGCGGCATCAGCCGAGGTCCGGCTTCCAGGTTGGAAGGTCTGGTTTGGTTCCACTGCGATCGGGTTTTCGTAAGCTGCTGACCGAAATCCGCCGAAGCAGCGACAGCAACAATCGCCCAATCATATTCCTCGTTCCGGGACCGACTATAAGCTAGAACCCGCGTGGTACGATCGCCCGGTGATGCTGTTTGGGTGGAGGTGCGGATGTGATGAGAGGTGCTGTGAGCTATAAGACCATGAATGCAGGCCTTTTGTGAGGTGATGCCTGTGTAATTCATTCTAATGTATACGCATATACACGAATGGTTGAAGACATACAAACTGTGCATATGGCCATAAATGTAAAGCCACTTTGTTGTTACTTTATTTCAGAAAATAAATAAACACAT
The DNA here is from genome assembly GCA_905221635.1 of Symbiodinium sp. CCMP2456. NCBI lineage: Eukaryota > Dinophyceae > Suessiales > Symbiodiniaceae > Symbiodinium > Symbiodinium sp. CCMP2456. The sequence continues at coordinate 13,732 of CAJNDV010033244.1, forward strand.
AAATAAATAAATAAATAAATAAATAAATAAATAACTCTATATATATATATATGTATATTTATATTTATATTTGTTTATTTATACACACATCTGTAATGCATGCGTCGTGCGAGAGTGGGCTTCAGTTAATACACCTATTGCACTGCATTCATTTCGGCGTCGAGGCGCCTCTCGAGGTCGAAGTCTCGAACGCCGACTCCATGGCTCCATCCTCTGATACTTCGGGCGAGAGGAGGGCATCCAGCCCTGAGAAGGAAGCGCAGGATTCGGATCCCAGGTTCCCAGAAGCTGCAAACCTGGCGGCCTCCTTGGCGGACGGCTCTTGGTATGGGGACCCAAGTGCTGCCAAGCAGCCGGTGCATGTGGCAGATCCGGAGGGGCCGGAGAACATGGCTGGCAGGGAGTGTTCTACCGACATGCCGGCGTATGTTGACGTTGCGGATTTGTTTTGGAACGTTGGTTCGAACGGGCATGCCATGGGTGAATGCCGGCCATGCAACTTCTTCCATGGCAGTGCTGGCTGCTCCAGGGGCAGGAGCTGCAGATTCTGCCACCTTTGTCCAGCTGGCAGGGCCAAGAAGCGCCGCATGAGGCTGAAGCGGGGGCTGAGAAAGGCCGCGCAGCTCGAGGAACCTTGGCTGATCCAAGTGTGCTTGCGACATAAATTCCTACAGAATAGGATGCGGTTCACAGGCATTCAATGTTTCAGACTCTGTCCCTCCCTGAGCCAAGCGAGGACAAGATTCTCGACCAACAGGAGACAGCATTCGAACTGGGCCTCTGCGTGTCCGCAGAACGCGACTGGGACGTTGAAGTGAAACCGCTTGGTGATGTTCGTTGTTTTGGTTTGGGGTGCAGGCTTATCGAGGCTACGGCTGCGGTCTGTCTTATCATGTTTCTGCAATGGTTCTTATTGTGCGAGCTTCGTTTAATGCCTCACAACGGGAGCCTGGGATAGCCTGGGCTACTACGGGGGAGCAGGGTGCGTGAGTTGTCGCGCGTTTTTGAGCTATCCCCCAACTGGGACTGGCCGGAACCTCGTTGCCACGAAGGGTCTTTCTGGGGTATAGTTCGAGTCCTGTGGTTGTCTCTTTTGCCAGGTTTTCAAATGGTCCTCTTCTGATGTTGATGATGCTGGCTGCAGCAGGGCTTCTTTTTTGACCCCTCTCTCATGAAGCTGATGTTGGCTTTGAAAGGGTCTTAAAGATTAATTGCGCATCTTGGGCAGCATTGACATGCGGATTCTTAAGAGTCCAGCTCCTTTTTGTGGGCATTTGTGCGCTGTGTTGTGCGGCATATGTTGGATTCGGTTGCAACATTGCTTGTGAGTCCAGTTCCTCTCATGGGCAATTGGTCGAGGTCTCGACATTCACGTATCTGAGTGCACGTCGTCTGTCTCCCAGATCTGTGTCGCCAGCCCTGTCCATTGCCGAGCTTTCGTCCCAGCCCGTGGCTCTGATGGTGAACTGGCAGGTCAACGGTTGCGTCGTGCCCATGAGGATGCAAAAGAAGTGGGCAAGCTGATGTTGTCCGCCGAGAAGGAGTACCAGGACGAAATGTACGACACCTGGCTCTTGTTTGGACTTCCGGGTCCCACGCACCAATTCGCGTAGACTTGTAAGACGGTTCGTTTGCAAGTCCTAGCAATCCTAACGTCCCTGGCCTCTTACATGGAGCTCTGAGGATGAGGATGGCAGTTTAACACCACATGCAGATTTAAGAATTAAGGACTGGCGAAAGCAGACGAACCTGTTACAGGCAGCATGCAGAGCCAGCAACCCCTTGTTGTGAACGGCTGCCCGTGCTCCTGGAGGCTTTGCACCCAAACCGCATGCCAAGGACGCGGCGATGCGGGATTTCCATCGCAAACAAGCCAAGGTCGGCTCCGTTGGGCATGAGATTCAGGTGTTATCGCTCGGTGCAAGCAAGTTTCAGTTCGAGGAAGGGGATCAGGGATCTTCTGTTGTTATGGTTTCTGGCACCAAGGTTGAGATAGCATGGGGCCTTGAAGCGGGTTGTTGAGGGCTTAAGCTTCGTCAGACACGTTTCAGATGTATATTTGCCTGTGCAAATTTCCCGGCCGACAGCCCAAGTCCGGATGCCAAAAGGGGCAAGCAATATGCATGAGTGCCCATCTCGACAATTCAATGCCAAGTGCAGGGGTCGTCCCGAGGTCGTAAGTAAATCCGGCAATTCAACCACTGTTGAAGGTCTTGCAGACAGGACTCCCATCATGCGCTTGAACCGTGCAGACTGAAGGTGATGGAACGGGATGCGATGCAGCTTCACGAGACTGCCGCGTTGCTGCACTTGAAGAGCTATCCTCGAACATCTCGATCGCCCTGGAGCTATGGTCGGGAATCTCGGGTGCGGTACGTTCCGGTCTTCGTGGTTGGTATGCGGCACACATAAGGTTGCGAGACTACTTAAGGATAGGGCAACTGACAATTGCCACCCTGACAGGAAATCCCAGGACAAAGAAACAGACATTCGCGAGAACCCACTCTGTGTGCAGGTGTCGAGACTGATTGCTTGGTCCCTGGCAGCCATGGTATCTTGGGTGATGTGATCTCGATGTTCTAAGTTGGGCCAGCTACAGAACCATGCCTCATGTTTTTTTGATACAAAGGCACACAGCAGTATGTGCAGCGAAGGTATTTCTGGACACGGCTTTCAGCATGATCGGCATTTGATCGGGCATTGACATTTGACAAAGTCGGGGCACGAACCTGCACAGGGTAACGCAGGCGACGACCGTTCGACCTTTTGAGGAACCGAAAAATGAAGAGGAACAGCAGACATTCTGATTCTGAGTCATGGTCGCGAATCTTATCCGCATGCCAGCTTAAGATGTCCGAAGTTCGCAGAGACCAGCACATTTGCTAAGATAGGTGAAAGCACAGTCTGGATTTCGTGCTGCTTCCTCCGTCCCGATATGTGCATGAGAAAGCGGCAGCTGATGGCTTGAAAAGACAGGCTGGACCGGAAGACGGAGAAAAGACTGTCCAGGTACGGTTTCACTACCAAGTGTGGTGCGGTTTCTTGAAGCCTTGCTGCGTCGCATGCCTGAGACTCTCCTTTGCGACGTTGCTGTGCGCGCAGACGTGAGCCATGTCGCACGCTTTCGGATGTGGGTGATGTTCCAGGCTACACCACGCCTCGTCGGGTCATGTGAGCTCCGCATTGGATTTCTTGAAGCTTCCCAGATCGAACAGATTCCGCTGCAACTTGGACCGGAGATCCGAGACCACTCAGGTCCAAACGTGGCCCCTTTGTGGTCTGACAATGGGAAACGCGGCGAACCCGGTCCAGCTTATCGTGGGGCTCTGCATAAGTCCAGCTTGCTTTTGGCTCTAGTCTTGTCTGTCGTTTCCATCACTTGGATTTGACTCTGTGGCACAACTTGGGGATTCTTAATTTACGCACGCGTACCTTCCAAGCCATCTTTCAACATGAAGCTAAACCAAAACTCCAGGCATGAGTTCTGGCTCTTCATCGGCTGGGGTTTTAGATGCAGACAATTTTGGGTCCTTTGCGAGGTGGCCTTTCGGAAGGAGCTTAGGCCTCCAGCTTTGAGGGATTAGATGGTTTCGGGGCGGCGATGCTTTTCGCGTGGACTCCAGGCGCCTGTAGCTGAGGATAGCCCTTTGCAGCTGCGCACCGGCACTCGGTGTTGCAGGCGTCTGGCTCAAGGGTAGTTCCCCGTGGCACCACGGCACAGGCACCTTCTATGGCGACAAGGCGGAAGGGGGCTGAGACTTTCTTGGCAGACCGTTGGCTTTCTAGCTTCAGGCTACAACTTGTGGAGGCCCATGCTTCAGCACCAGCAGGTGAGCGCCACAACCACCACCACCATCCTCACCTTCACAGGCAAACTGACACAGATACAAGCCTCGTTCAGAGCCGCATCGAGTCAGCATTGTCATCAGGATCACCCGACTTCGTCACGAGCATGATCTGATACCCGATGCGAACACACGTATTTGGTACCGTGACATGCATAGCGGCTATGCGCCGGGCAAAATCCATGGAGACCCGAGGCAACAACACATGCTGCAATAGTAGTCCCAGATACCGGTACAACTGACTTGCTGGAGGTTTTGTGGGGCTTTTGAAATCCAATCGTGTTTGTCAGGACGGAGACGTGCACCGAAGTTGCCGTCCGTGCCTCGCCCAACCCCTTCAGCTGGGAAGTTCTGGAGGACGAGCCTAAGGCGACACCAGTCTTCAGCACACATCTAAGCGGAATCGTCGTTGGTGAAGTGCCTTGACCACTGAACTCTCAACATCAGTGTCACCTTGAATGAAAGGGCAGTTGGGTGTGGAGGTGAAAGCACATGGGCCGGAAGCCCCCTCCCGAGCTCAATGCAGAGCTAGCTCGGCTGTTTGCCTCCCAAGCCTTTACGGTATAAGGTAAAGGCTTGAGAGGCAAACAACCAAGCTCGTGCTTCCAATTCTTTTTATTTACATGTGCCGGGCAAGCATCCAAATTATACTTCCATTTTGCCTCCATCTTGAACTGCCTCCGTTTCCAGCTGTGTTCATGCTCGCTGCTTGTGTAATCTCAAGGTCGTGGCTGGGCCTTAGCCTAGGCATGGAAGGATCTCAGTGTAGGCCCAAGCCGTCCTCGATGCCAGGTTCAACGCACTTGCCACTCGAATGAACTCAAGGCATCATCTGGGTTCTCGGAGACCGCTTCAATTCAGGTCTTGTTGTGGGGGTTTATCAAGAAGCGAAAAGGCGAAAACAGGCCAGGAGTCTGTGTCCCTTCAATCAGCAACTGTCTGAAGTTTGACATGACACCTGTGAAGCCGTGCCAGACAAGGCATTGGTAGGTCTTTCCGCTCGACCGAGCCCTTTGGCTGCAGATCTAGGTGCTTGCACATCATGTGCCCTCTCTTACTTGCAACTTGAACCCGAAGACACATGCATAGGCCATAGGCCTCAACGTTTTGGTATAGTAATGTATGGTAGAGTATATCAAATCAAAGGTACGAGATTCTGCACACTGGCGGCTTCGTTCGTCTGTGCACGGAGCGTGGGCGCGTCTACTGGAGCCTGAGCTGAAATGACCCTCTTTGATAGGGCGTACACTTGACTTGTGACATCAATGGAGTCTTCGGGGCTTTGGTCCAGTTCGTCAGGATTTTGGGCTTGAGGGTGGGGCTGAGGCTTTGAGCCCGAGGATTGATCATGCATACCTCCGAAATCCTCCGAATGGGTTGCGCAGGCTTCTGCAGGCCCTCGTTGGAGATTTTGTGCACCAGTTCTGCACTTTTGGACTGCTTGAGGCTTGCACAGAACGAGCACGACCATCGCTTGCCCGACTGGAAGCTGCATTTCTCCGTTCACATCAGCGACGTGCCCAGGCCTGTTACCCCACCTCGGTGCAAAACAGCCACGGTGCAGGAGAGCTCAACATGCAAACAGATGAGGACCACCTCATCCCAAGGAGTTGCTTCAATATTGAATGTTTGCTGCTGTGGTTCCTTCACATTTCGGCTGGGTCCTAGCTATTCCCCGCCCAGCACACATGCTTTCCTGGTGTGAGGTTGGACACTTAGGTGTTTTGTTTTGCGTTTTTGGGATCTTGTGTCGAAAAACGTTTCTGGCCCTTTACTGCTGCTGCTCTTGGTGTTGCTTCTGTCATGTCGAGCCCGCGGCCATCAGAAACCCATTGCAGGGCTTGGAACGTGATGTCTGAGCTCTTCCTAAGCCAGGCATCCCCGGCAGCAGCTTTGCACTACGGTTGACTGCCGTGTTTACTCTGGTTATTCCGATTGCTGTTCGCATTTTCCGTATGTTCGCTGCAACTGGCGATGACAAGAGCAGGGCTTGACTTTGAGAAAGTTGGCAGAAAAGCCGGGGATTCAAGCAGAATTCCGGTTCGGGGATTGTTCGGGTAGATTTAGCATTCAACGAGTTGGTCTGGTCCTTACGGTTCTGTTTCGTGGAATCATACATGGGCTCAGAACCTTCTTGGTAAACCCGTTGGGAATGTTCTTGGCGGCAATTCGATCCTGCGAAGCCTCCCACTGCAGCTTACATGGTCATGGTCTAGAGAGCCACGCAAGGAGCAGATCACCAACAGTTCTCTTTTTGGCAGTTTTCATCTCAACTCCACCACGCCAAGACGAGCCACCCGAGATTGTGACCCAAACTTTTCTGAGCCGCACGGGCCCCGGGCAGGCCTGTGACTTCGGAATGAAAGCCGTCGCAGGAGAGGAGCCTCGGAACGCGACAGTGGGATGGCTCTTCCGGAAGTGCCGGAAGTGCGGATTATCATTGGTGCATTCATGTGTTATAGTTATTGTTGAGCTTAACAGGCAGTGGGTTTATAGTTGAATTTCGGGAGCATCAGTTCAGCCAGTGTGAAGGAGTCGAGTATGTCGCATACTTCTCGACTGTTGCTTCATTGGTCTTTTGAAGCTCCGACGGCACGGATCCCACCCATGGGCTTACGGTTCTGGGTTTTGGATTCCCGGTCCACAGCGGGATTGGGAATTGAGGTTTGTGAGCCACGGTCCGAAAATTGAAGGCTGAAGTCCTGTGCCTGTGACTCTGTGACTCCGAGCAAGAGATCTCGTGCTTGGGATTCCGGGAAGGCGGCTATGTGCCAGCGCGTGCCCTTTTCCAGAGAGTTCTGAAACTTCATGCGCATGTAAGAAAGCCGACCTGCACCCAACTTGCACGGTACTTCAACCCTTCCTGCGAGAACTAGCTGGATTCTGGCCGGAATAGGTGCATTCCATGAGTGTCCTCTCCTAACACTCACGGAACCACCAAGAACAACTGATGGAGTCTTGGCTCCTTGTTGCTACTGTGATGCCGGCTTCTCTGTTTGTTTCTATCCTGTCTGCATGGATGCACCATCAAGCTTTTGAGTTTCTTCTTGAACAATAACGGAGAAGGAAGAAGCACAAGGCAGGTGGCAGAGGCCAGTGCTCCCGCCTCCCGCAACTCCCTCCCGGACGCCTCCTGATCTCTTCAAGCCGAACGTCCAAAACCTCTAAACTCCCGAACCCTGAACCACGCACAAGCTCTAATTGCGAGAGACATCGGCGCCCGTGCGGTCCACTGGACCCGAGGCCCTCGACTCCTGGCCCGATGAGCAGCGGGGGAGGGAGCTCACGGTGCTCCGGCCTAAAGACGATATACTCTAGGAACTATCATCATATCTCTCTTCTGCGCCATTCTTGTCAGCAGGATGATGGGGACCAGCATACGATTGAAGTAGATAGCAGCAGCAGGTACAGGAGGAGGAGAAGAGTTCCTCTAGTGGCAGTAGTATCTTTTTGTCGGCAGTGCGGCTGCTCTCCGAGGTCTAGACTGCCCAAGAAGTCCACGTCAACCGCTCGTGAACGTAGAAAATGCGTTGTTTTCAGGGAAGGCTGCAGGTCTGGTTCGTGGCGGTGTTCCCACGTAGTGTCGCTGACGAAGTGTTGTTCCTGGCACTGGTCACTCATGATACAGGGCTAACGCCTTGTAACGTAACGGCTTTTCTTCCGGCCTTAAGGGATTCGTGCAAAAACTCTCAGGCCCCGCTTGCCCCACAAAATGTGAGTGGCTCATGTGCCCAGGTCTACATCTTCCAGGACCACCCTGTCTACAAAGGAGGGGGCCCCATGATGGGATATTGCCCAGGCCTGCTATAAGCATTGGTCATGATCGCGGCGCCGAACCTGCCTCGTCAACTCAGACACATTCACAGGGAATGCAGAAAGCACGAGGGTATTGAAAGTATCTTGAGTCTAGAACGGACTCCAAGACCAAACCATGAAGCAAGCTCGGCAGCAAGTAAGGCTGGGCATCTAAGTCAGCAACGCATCATGTTAGTGTATGCCAGGAATGGGAAGGCCAGTCCAGCCATTCCTGGCGGCAACAGACTCTAGAATCGTACTCTGGAGGGGTACTTGCTTGACCCACCGTGCCATGCATTTATTCGTCGATAGGTTTAGATTGCTGTACTGTGTCCGTCCTGCACATTGACATATCAACCTGCCCCAGTTGTTACAGAAGTTCTGGAGGTTTCGAACACAACTTCTGGTTGGGTCCCGAGTTCGAGCGGGACAGCGCTTTTTGGTTAAACTTCGTGGTGCTGGCCGAGTCTCAGCTGCAGGCTTGCTTGGTTCTTCATGTCCTCGTCGTTGTGGTTGTAGTGGTGGATGTTGTTTGTTGCTGTTGCTGTTCTTGCTGCTGGTGCTGGTGGAACTGTTGATGCTTCCGCAGCTCTTCTCGCTGTAGTTGGTGAAATCGTTTGATGACCCCTTGATTATTGTGGTCGTTGCTGAAGTTGCGAGTCGTTAAGTGTAACTGTTGCGGTTGTGTTCTGTTTTCTCGTCGGCGTCCCAGTAGCATGCGATTTTTGTTATCATGTTTAGGCATGAATGTTCTCGTCCTTTGGCCTGCATGTCGGGGAGTACCAGGTACCCACATTCACAGTGCATAAGTGAAAGGCGAAAGAAGGTGCAGCAGTAACCAAGCACGTCTAGACCACGTTTTTCACCCGGCGGAGAAGGGGGGTGGCGACCATCAGAACCACTAGCACATCCTGAACTTCATGCATCATTGTCAACGAACGAAACAGTAACGACATCACGAAAGAGCGAGCTGACAAAACATGGGACAGAAAGAAGGACAGAAACACATAGATGCCGTAATAAAGAAACAGAAGAACAGTTCATACCAGGGACAAGGAGAAAACTATAGAAAGACCCGAAGAAGAAAGGATGCAAAGAAACACTTGCGAAACATCGACAGGCTTGGTTCGCGCAGAAGCACATAGAGTTTTGCAGCTCACAGGAAACGTCCTTT
>CAJNDV010033244.1:24793-36005 GCA_905221635.1 Symbiodinium sp. CCMP2456
CGACAACAACAACAGTAGTAGTAGTACTACCACTACTACCGCTGCTTCTGCTGCTACTGCTACTACTACTACTACTACTACTACTACTACTACTACTACTACTACTACTACTACTACTACTACTACTCCTACCGCTACTGCTACTGCTACTGCTACTACTACTACTACTACTACTACTACTACTACTACTACTCCTACCGCTACTACGACCACCACTACCTATACCTGCAGCAGTAACAGGAACAGTATGGACAACACTGGATCGAACTGCTACCGTGCTGCGGGCTGAAAGACCCGGACAACATTATGTTCAGCTGATGCTGATGATGCTCGTCCTGCGGTGCGTTCATCTGCCCAATGCTACCACCACCACCACCACCAGCACCACCACCACCACGACCACCACCACCACCACCACTCACAAGCTTTCTCAAGACGTTTTTCTTTGATGTAGGTGTCAGTCTCTTTCTGGCGTCATATAACTGCTAATTTTCGCACTCTGCTTTGGAGGCTTTCATCTTCGAGCCTTCTGAGCAGCTCTACATCTATCCGCCTAATGAAAGTGGGTGGATCCCTGGCATGATGACGGCCATGGCTTCTGATTTGTATGCGCGGCTGTCGGGTGTACATGTTGCTACTAAACCCTGACTCTACCTAATATTGCATTGCGCTTGGGTTTGAACAGAGCTTCAGCTCTCGAAGGATTCCTGACGCATCTTCAGAGATTGGCGTCCATCAAAGCTGTGTGCTCTCCACTGGTACTGTAAATTCTTGCTTTGTCGGCTTGTCGGTATTGGTTAGGTTCGCTCATTCGAACAGGTTCACAGCTAGAATCTAGAATAGCATCAGAGGCTGAGGACCAATGCCAAGATGAGAGGCGGATTTCCCACCTCCCGTCTTTGCGCAAGGCATGAACCTCAAAGGAGGTCCCACGAAGAATAGGTTGTCAGCATGGGTTTCCCCGGCTTCCCAGGCGATGTTTTGTGTTTTGTTGGGCCAGGCCAGATGCGAAGTTGAAGCCGATGAAGAGTCTTCGTTTTGCTCCGCTGCAAGTCCAGGAATGCTGCCGGTCACATCTGTCCGCTCCAGCTGCCTTTTCACATCCGCCTGGGGGTGGAGTGCACTGCAGGCGAGCGTTGCCATGGCAGGGCCAAGAGTGATCGTGGGCTCGGGGCTTCGATTCAGGGCCGGAAGAGTTTATTACGTTTTCCTGCACGATGAACCCAAATGTTGATGGTGATGGTCATAGTGATTGTGGCAAACACACGCAAACCTACCGTCATGTTATGAAATTATGAAATGGTTACAGTAAGCGGTTGAATTAAACTGTCTAAGTTTACAGTAAGCGGTTGAATTAAACTGTCTAAGTTCCGTCATATTTCTATGTTGTCTGCCGTTACTCTTGCCCGCATTACGTACATGTGTAATTGCAGCTGCAAACAGGGGTGAGCAGACATGTGTCAAACATATGCACGCGTAGTTACATGCACAAACATGTAGTTGCACGGGGGCCTGCTTCTCGGGGGAGCTACCCATAGGCCCCAGAGTAGTTCCTTTTTAAGGTTCATATTTAGAATCCTATAAGGTAATCCCCAAAAGGAATACTATGGGGCCTATGGGTAGGCTTCTAGTTCCAGAGCTCGGGACACCCATGATTTTTGCATCCTAGAAGCTGGTTTGTAGCGATAGCAACGTCGGGCACAGGTGCTATATCCAACCCTGCAGGCTTCAGGCTTTACATAGCTTCTAAAGAAAGGTTGGGCAGATGTGGGCAGGGGTGGGCATTTGCATGCATTACGGGGTCGGTCTATGGAGACATATCGGTCAAAGTTGAACCCTTGCAAAAGCATCTCTTTAAGCGAATTCAGACTCTTCCATCAGGCCTGGCCAAGCTGCGCAAGCTGCGCGCATCGCGTGGATGTTGCAGTCGACGGCAGCGCTAAGTAGGGTGGAACAACCTGGGCTGAGTCGACTGTACGACTCAGCCCAGAGCATCCCAGAGCCTGAAACTCCCTGAAGAGATTCATAGAAATCCTGAAGGTTCTTCAGGCTCTAAGCGGTTGACAGGCTCGGTCCTTAGAAGCGCTTTCTGTCTCCCCGACTTCTGCCTGGAGATGCGAGTTGGTGCGCGTTCTGAGACCCGGTGCATTTTCGAGAGCGGTTTGAGTCCAGTCTTTCCCCCTAAAGAGAAATAGGGAAGTAGGCTGAAGAAAGGCATGTGTGCAATGATGAGTGCCCAGCATGCCAACCCCGAGCCAAGCAGATGAAAGAATGTATAATTGCTTCGACTCCTGCCGTGTGCTAGACTGCCATGCCTGAGCATGCAGGCAATGAACGTATGTGTTTTGCTTCCGGTCTGGCCTGCATGTGCAGCTTATGCAGGCCAGGTTGCGTGCTTCTGGAAGCTGTGGCTGAGCAGATGTGGTTTTAGTAGCGATTTCGCTCGTGACTTGCCGAGATAAGCTCTTCTCGCTTGAGGTGGCAGCTTGTGAAGGTAGCGAGCTAATGAACTCTGAAAAGGTATGGAGCATGGAGCTCGTTAGTCTCTATAAACGACAGGAAGCACACGACTTGGTGGGCAACCCGTGGGCATGCACGTCTACTGTTCGCATCCTTGTTTGGGGGCAGGCTTTCCATGGCCTTCGCTATTCATGTTCCCACCATTTTAGGTTCTTAAGTTTCAATATACACATGTCATCAGCTCATGTTCGTAATCAGCATGCGCATTTTCACGGAGCCATGGGGCTGGGGTCATGTGATAGCGAGCGGCTACAGTCTTGTCTGTGTACTTGGGTTGATGAAGTATAGCCAGACACTCCATAACCTGCTCGACTTGAAACAACATCTGCTTTGGCTGCTGCATGCAACGGTGATCTGGTTGCCTGGAGACATCTGGAACCCTTGTACAGGCTGCTTGGCTAAATGTTTGCAAAGTGTAGGCCGTTTAATTGTCGAACTTGCGATATCCTAAACATGTGGGCCCCTTGAGACTATTGCACAGCAAGAATCTAAGATGTGGTGAGGTGGGGGGGACTCCGAAAGGCCTTCCTTCCTCGCACACGATCTTTAGCAGTTTTCGCAGAAAGAGGGTTTCGGTCAAGTTGACTGTCGGCACAGGCGCGCTGACTAGCCCATTCCAAGACTTAAATTATCCAAGTTCATTTTTATAAGCGGTCGCAGTGATACGTTGATGCTCAATGGTCGCCGTTGCAACGGCTCGTAGGGCTTGGCTACAGTACAACGTCCGATGTGATTAATTAGTTGCAAGCCCGAGATTTTTATGTTCCTGGCATCGCTTTTTCTGCTTCTGATTCAAGGGCTCAAACTGTGTAGCGTCCCACACTTGATTCGCCGCACAGAGACGACTGCCTTCAGATCCTTCTACCTCGCCAATTTCCACGGTGGATTTATGCGATTTATGCAGTTTGTGTTGAGGTTCAAGTCTGGCGAAAGTGGTCCTCCACCGGAGTAACTTAGATCCATCAACCCGCCACATCGATCGAAAGCTGAAAGACACCCCACATGATTGCTTCTGAGGTCTTGGTGCTGCCGGGGCTAGCGAGCAAAAACAATGGGTAGCTGGTTGCGGCGTGGAAAGCGGGTTCGGTTTCTTATTTCTGACCTCCTTATCCTGCAGGAGCACCACACCCCTCTCATAGAGAAAGCGTGTGTTCGTGCAGTTTGTTATAGGGCTCTGTCTGGGTGGGCTCGATACGCAGGACGTCCTTACCCGGTCCTTACCCCTGTGGGGACTGGAATTTTAATCGAAGGTCGCAAAGCAAGACAAGGATAGGACAGGAACTGCCAAAACCACTGGACAGACCACAATGCAGCAGAGATGTTCACTGCAACGAGCAAGACATGCTCCTCGCTTTCCCCCTTTGACATAGTTAGTGTTCAGAATTTGTTGCACTCACCGCTAACAAATCTAGCGCAATCATCACTACAGCCGTCATCACGGCACACGACGAATCAAGCCATCCGCCGCGGCAGCGCTGCCTGCGAAGCGAGATCACTTCGATGCACCTCATCATGCACTGAAGGCATCAACCGGGCTTTGAAGAAGTCCTGAGCCCTGAGCCGCAAAGCCGCCTTGAAGCATGGTTTCCTGTCTTGCAGCTTCGAGTTCGTGGTGCAGGCCACTGTTAGGCAAGGAGGGTGGCAGTGCTGCTTCAGGCTATTAGGCTGGTTGCAACATGGATGCTCTTGGTTTGCGCGCATTGGGACATATCATGTGGTCATCTGAGTCACAGAGCCATTGCCACACAATGTTCCTGCTTGCCGAGGACTCTAACCAAACCCATGATCGAGGAGGACACATCACAACTGACACTCAAGATGCGTGTGGTTTCGCTGCAGGCAGGCTGGAGGTCAGATTTTCCGGCGAGAAACTGTTTGTGATGCTGCTATAGGGCTGCCAAATGCCGCCCCTTGCAATTACAAACGCCTGTTCTCCAGCGAATGATTCTGCCACGGCTGTACACCTCGCCACTGCAAACTTTGGAGAAGACGTCGTCGCAGTCGATCGAAGATGATCGAAGCGGCTGGGCCTGTTCGCAGATCGTTTCGATGCTTTGTCACTGTTGGATACAGCCCACCCCTTCAGGACGTCGATGTCATTGATAACTGCGCACGGCGCCTGACCGTGCCCGTTGAGGCGATCTGGATGGCGGCCGGGCTTCGTTTGAGCCTGCCCAAACACCACAGTTTTGAGATGGTTGGACTCCTTGCTTGAAGATGTAGCAAGTCGTAAGTAAAGAATCCCACCAGCTCCGTACTTTCCCATGGGCTGATTGAGACTAATGCGTTTTCCCAGGTGTGCCTTACCGTCTTTATCGACTCCTTGGGTGGGTCCATCTCGGCGCCGGTGATGCCGCATCTTTCAGCGCAATTGGTCATGGGGCCGGGTTGCCAGTAAGTAATGTTGAGCCTTGAACGAGCGAGTCGACAGTTGTGCGGGGATAATGGAGAGCGCTGACTGGCATTCTTTTTGCCCCATGCGACTCTTCCTGGGTTTCCATTCCGGCGGTGTGGATCAGGTTCTATGCCAAGGAGTTCGACGCAAGCAGCACGCAAGTAGGCTCGATGGGGCCTGGATGTATCTTTACACTTGTAGTGCTAAGTACTTGTCAACATCCCCCCGCATCAGCATCTACCGAGTCGCAAAAGGTTCCAGCGACTTAAATGCTGCGGGGTATGGTGACGATGACGAAAACGATGATTTGTGATGATAAGATTAAAGATAACGATGGTGCTAGCAGCTGCTAGCAATGATGGTAACGCTGATGAGCATGATGGTGGCGATGATGATAACGGAGGTGATCCAGCTTTCATTTGCAGTGACGAAGTGGCGATTTGCAACAGGTTGCTTTCAGAGACCTTTTTTCCCCAGACCTTTCTTCGCCCCACAAACCTCAACAAACCTGTCCCAACCTTCAAAGCCATCGGCCCCACCAGCATTCTCGTTTTCTCTCGCAATACTGGCTTCGCTGTCCAGCTTCACAGATTAAGTTCAGGGTGTGTTTTTGGGGCTGGTGACCTAAATTAAGGGTTTTGGTGAGTGCAGTAATAGGCTCCTTCGGAATGTCGGTGGGTGCCTTTTTCGCACGTCATGTCTTTGTCGGGATACTAGCTTGTCAAAAGTTTCCTTAACGTAAAAACAAAAACGCAGTTGGTAACAACATAAGCAGTCATTAGCATCATCTGCCATCTCGAAGTGCCGACCATCAGTCGCAAACTCCTAGACGGATGGGCCTCTTCAGCGCAGCAATTGGGTGAGACAAGTCCACGATCTGGTTTACTGCGTCCAGATGCAACAAGGGCTCGCTCGGATGAGAATTTGATGTTCAGGATGTTTTGGCGGCTTGTAGGCTTGGTTCATAGGTTCTACCAGGACTTACATATGTTTACATTGCACCAAGGGATTCTCGGCATTGGGGAAACGTCCGTATGGGAGGCCGCGTGTCGATTACGGTCGGCACCTCGACGGAAGTCCTAATCCTTCTTCGTGTTTCCGACGAGCAGCTCCTGTTTTTCGAAGCCTTTGTGTTTTGTGGTTTGGGGCAAATGCGCCTTCCGAAAATGGAATATGGGACGAACAATTGAAGCCGCCCGCCTGCAGGCTGGCTCTTCAGCACCTACTCGCTGGCACAGGTCGCATAAGCGGGTGAGGTTAAAAAGCTAAGAGCTGCCACCTGGGAAGAGGGACGGTGCTGGGCTGGGGGCCGTGATCTGGTACACTCCAGCCAGAAGACCGGCCCCTCATGACAAGGACTCCTCAAAGCCCCGACTGGTACAAGGTCAAATGTCTACACACCGAAAACTTTAAAGTTTGCTATACCTGTGGCCTTGTGCACTTTGTGCCCACGGAGCCTGTAATTAGCTCTCCCATGCTGCTGGCCGGTGTACTATGTACCTCGTCCGAGTGTGAGAGCCGAAAAGCCCAGAGTAGGTGGAAGTGTGCATGTTCCGATGCATCGGAGGTCATTGCCCTGCCTCTTCTCGGCCGCCTCTCAGACACCACTGGCCGGCGACCCGTGTGCCTCGATGGGGTCTAAAGTGGAGATGCCGCCGCTTTTGTGGACGCCCCTTCGATACGGTCTATACCCAGTTCAACGAGTTTGCACAAGCACTTTTGCCACCGGTATCCAAAAGGTCGTGCCAACGCCCTGCAGGCTATTCGCAGGTAAATGAAGCAGATATTGTAGGGTTCGGATATTTGCCCGAATCGAAAGTGACTTGAAGCAGCACAGCTCGAACTGCTTGGATTCGGGTTCAGCAAGTAGTCCCAGAAGCTGCCTAAAGGCACACCCCTCTGAGGCTTGTAATGTCACTCTTTGGCGCGGCGACCGGCGCTTTTGTGCAAGGCCATGAATCAACGGGTCACTGTCTGTGCATTTGGGAGTGTAATTTCGTCTAGCACCGAGAAGCCTGGCCACCCCAAGCAAGGCTTCTAGTAGCAGTGTGCCCAGGAGAACAAGAGCCAAAAGTGCTGCACATTCTTACTGGAAATCACGTGGTGGCACTTGCCCGGTTCAAGTCGGCGGATTGGATGCTCACTGTTGTTATGCAGCCGTTGTATTCTTTTCACCGCGGCATCCCATGTCGTTGTACCATATCCCAAAGGCATTAAACTGTGCCTTGGACTCCGCGTAGTCCCCAAGGCTAGTTCGAGAACTTGAGGATGCTAAGCCTCAGAACCTCAAGCCTACAAAGGCGGAACTCGCAACCCTCCTGCCACATAATCCCCGTCCAATGCGAAACAGCAGTGTTCTTCGCAGAGTCGCAGAGCAGATGACCCCCTCAAACACATCCCAGACAATCCCGAACTTTCTGCTCGAAGGGGCACCATGGAAGCCCGAAAGACTGAAAAGAGCATGACTCGACTCAGCGGTTGATGACAGGTCTGGCGCCTACTCTGGACGTGCTCTTCCTTGGTCGCGTGATCAGTGGCTTCTGTGGCGCGGTAGGCTGGGTGCGTAGATGTCTGTAGCATCTGCTTCTGCTCCTATTGATGGTGGTGATGGAGGTTCCGGGAGCGCTGATCTTGTTGGATGGAGGTATACGTGATGGTGTCGACAGACCGACGGAGCATGGTTCTGATAGCTAAGTAACGATGATGACCCTCGTCTCGTGATGGTGGCGGTGACGCTGCAGCTGATGGTTCTGATTGTGAGCAACACCTCACCATGGGAATGATGGCGATGAGGCTGAGCCCGTTCAATACGGTGCGGGTGGTGGTGATGAAGAAGAAGACGTGCGAGGAAGTTGCGGATGGTAGCTGCATGTAATGGTCATGCTGACGATGAAGGCATTTCTTCTGATCATCATGTTGGTCGAGACGGTGTTTATGGTGGGACAGACTTCTACTTCGTCTTCTTCTCTGCCTCCTAATGGCTTTGTCTGGCTTTGGTCGTCTCAGCTTCCACGCACATGTATGACAGCCCGAAGCCCGAAGCATCAGGCACATTATGGAAATACACGGCAAGACATGCACACCATTCTTACAACCGGAGCTTTTCTTTGGTGGTTATATCACGTTCTGTCTTCGTCGGTCGACCTTCAAAGATGGTCGTTGTTATTACAGGTGTTATGGAAAGCGCCCTTTACGACGTACGAGTGGGTAAGCTACGGTCATCACACTTCTGTCAGTCTTGAAGCGTGTCGACAGCGCAGCTGGAAAGGTTAGACGACAGCTACAGTAAAGGTTCAGGGGCCCAGCGTCAGTTTGCAACGTTGGCTCCGAGTCACTGGCCCTTGGGCCTTGTGACGCAGGCAGCACTGCCAATGTCTACATTTGCGATGTCGCCAGTGAAGACTGCCGACCAGAGCCTGACCCCAAGTTGCCGGAAGTGGCGATGGTCAAGAAAACGAGCAAAGCATGATTGTCCAAGAGGGAACGTACTCAAGAATAGTAGCATCAAGGTCATGCTGCTCGTGCTGAGGAGCGTGGCAACCATGACAAACAAGATGAATATGACAGTCGATCATGAACATGGCGAGGGTGGTGCTGGTAATGCTCATGATGACCACACTGATCAATCCATACTAATATCGTGCTGCTGACGACAGGATCGCATGATAATATATTCCAAGTCTTGAAATCCATCATGTTATTGCTGACTTGGTTCAAGGCTTGATCCTCATGATTTTCCTTGATTCAACGATCACTGAAATGGTGCCAGTAGTAGGAAAAGCAGTCGTCGTCGTTGCCGTCCTTGTTGCAGGAATGTAGTTGTAGCAGTGGTAACTTCTGAGTAGCAGCAGCACATTCAAGAAATAGTAGTATCAGGGGCAGTGTCTCGCTGCAGTTTCAAGACTGTTAGTGTCGTACACCCTTTGTTATAGGCTTCGAATGTGCGCAGATGTGCACTTGAACGGAACACGCTCGAACTTCCCCTACAACCTTTATATTGTGGTGTACATGTCGATGCCAGCCTTATCTAGCCGTCTGGTGCCAGGTGCACAGCAAACAGCCAAAACTGCAGTCAAAGTTGCTCGGGTTCCGGCCCGATCACTTCCTTCGGTTTACTTCTGGACTCACTGAGCCCAAGACGTGTCTGGTTGGGCCTGTGCTTGAGGTATTTGGGCTACCTGATGAGTAGCAACGGCTTAGCCTTCGCATTTGGCCCAGGCTGGGCAGCATGGCCTTTTCCAGTGCAGTTACTGCAGTTCCTGAGTGCGGGTGCGACACCATAGATCAGGGTTTTGGCAGCGCTTCGTCATCTAGACGTCTCGAGATTTCGTTTTGTTCGATCACGTAATCGATTTCGTCCGTGCTCTGGGCTTTTGCTTGTTGCGAACTCGAAATTCCGGGCAGCACTGCAGGTCAGAAACGTCGTCTGTGGCAAGGATTTTTACATACTGTTCGTTTGGTACATGCCGGTCACTTCAACAGCCTTTGCACGCGAGCCAGCCTCAAGCAGGCCTCCACAAGCGTTGCTTTAATCAGTGCGCTAGCCTCACTGGCATTCCAGAGCGCCTCACAACTTCACCCTAGGCTTATCCAGGAAGGAGGTAGCAGCATCGGTGCAGTAGACTACTCGCGCGGAACGATCGAGCACAAGATTTCCATGATCTCCAGCCCATCTACTTCCTGATGCAGAACAACAACAGCAGCAACAAGTACAACTACTAATTACCACCGCCACTACCACAACCATTACCAGTGCCGCCAATGCCACTGCCACCGCCCATCACCACCGCTGCGGACACTAAAACCCCGATGACGACGCATCAGCAAATGAGTACTGCCATCACCGCAACTACTTCTACTCCTACCCCACTGATGCGACGACGGCAACTGTACGAGTACGACGACCCGTAACACTGCCAGAACGTCGAGAGCAAAAAGACATGGTCTCCAAAATAGCTTCAAGGCCGATGGTGTCGTTGCAGGAACACCCAAAGCAAGCAGCAAGCATTACCACACAAAGGATAGTCGTGATGCAACCTAAAACCAGACAGAGATCGCGAATCGACCTGTCAATGGTCAGTAAGCAAAACTCGTGCACGATGATGGGCTGAAGGCCTGGGTGGTGGACTTTCCAAGCTCGGCCGAAATGTGCCAATCATGGCAGCTCGCCTGCACAGAGACAATCGGCCTGTAGCAGCTTGCGCCACTCAGGCTCAAAGGTTTGATGTAAGAGGCGGAGGACTGCTGGCGTTGTCAGATGTTCGGAGGTTGAATCATTTTTCTTCATGAACGACATCCTTCCACGATGTAGCAACTCCGATTGATGATTTGGCTATCGGCCCACGCGTAGAGATTCGGAAAGCTACAAAACACAGAGTACCTGCTGGCAACCTTGCAGATGACGGCGAAGATGATGAGGATGATGACGATGCTGAGGTTGAAGGTCTATGGCAAAGTGCAGCACAATAGTAGCCAGGTGATGAAGGGGTGACGGCGAGAAGAAGACGGGTTTGTAGAAAAGCGAGCAGGATGGTGTTCGGGGTTGTTGTTATTGGACCTGATTACTGCTGCTGGTGCTGTTGGTTCATAGCAATCGTGCCTACAGATTGCTCGGGGGAGATTCTGCCCTCTCCTTTTTCGTGAAACCACTTAGCGCAACCGACGGTCTGACTTCTGGGTTAACGCTAATGTCGCTTTGTGCATAGCCTTCTGTTCCCCTCACGCTTCCTTTGCTAGATCAGGACTTCGGGCTGAGGTATTCATTGAATCCGTTCCCTTGCTTTGCTTGCAAGCTGATATCTGAGGTAAATGGAGCTCTTTGCATGGCAGCTGGTCTTCTGGCAATCGTAGCTCGCTCGCTGAAGCTGTGGCACCGAACTGCTTATCGGGTTGCTATGATTCGACGCGGGGACTCAAGTTAAAATGTCGCAGGATCAGGCTAGATCTTTTGATTCACCAGCGTCGTCGTTTGGTCCTCACATCCACTGCAGGTCAACGGGTGAAGTCATTACGACGAAGCTTGGGGCCAGTCGGGCCAACTTGGGGTGCCCAGCAGTTTAACTCTCTGATCAAAAGAACAGGGAGAGCTCAGGAGCCGCAAGAGAACTAGCAGCAACAGCAGCAAGCAAACAACAACTCCAGAACGACTGCTACCGCTACTACTGCCGTTACTACTACTACTACTACTACTACTACTACTACTACTATTGCTGCTGCTACACGTGCTCCTGCTGTTGCCACTACTAGGACTTAGGACTACGGCCACTGCTACTACTACTACTACTACTACTACTACTA
>CAJNDV010033245.1:0-13789 GCA_905221635.1 Symbiodinium sp. CCMP2456
TTTAGGGTTTAGGGTTTGGGATGGTCCGGCAATAGAGCATGTCATACTGCAACCTTCTTCGTGTGGGGTCGCCTAAGCATGCGTTGAGCAAGCCCTAAACCTAATCCCCGAACCTAAACTTGGTCGCTTCCGAAGCCCCTATCCTAAACTCCCGACGCTAAATTTCGAGACCTCTTAACCCGTAGACCCCCCCATGTCCCCAAGCCCCTAAACCTCAAGCCCCTAAACCTTGAAACCCCACAGCCCGTAAAACCCGAACACCCATCAACACTTCGTGGCACCTGCTACCTGCAGGATTGGGGAGGGGTCCGTGCCACGCTTTCCATGATGAAACAGGACGGGACTTAGTGGAGAGCGCGTAGAAGCTTCAGGTTCAAAGCTTGATCTTTGCCTGGCTGCAGTTCGGTAAAGCAGGTTTAGGGTTGATAGATGGGTATAATCGGTATACTTATATAGATAGCTTATACGGATGTTTAGATGAGAATATACGCACGCACATTCTAGAGGTGCAGACATGAATAGACACCCATGCCCAATGATGTCAGGAATTCATGTTCGATACTGGGCTTCAGTTGAGCTCGCCATAGATTCAGGCATTCGGAGTTAGCGTTTCCACAGCCAAGCTGGATTTGGTGCATTCAGGGTTCTCGCTTGACGCGCCTTCGTGCATGCTGTGAGTTCATCTCAAGACATCCTGGAAGGCTCGTGAATAGTTTTGAACTGGTGGCTTTTTTGTGCCCACTTGTGATTATGTCTCTACTCCTACACTGGTGTCGCGGACATGCTGCAATAATCCAAGTGTCGTTTCGCTCGACATTATTCGCTTCATCTGCATGTAAGGCTTTTCGAATCCTTCCTGTTATAGCAAGATTCTGAGGTGCTGAAGTTGGACTTGCTTTGGGGTTTTGCGGCGAATGATAGTGCAGGGCTTTAGGTTTGGATCAGGGTTTAGGTTTCAACAGTAGAAGCGAGGCAACAGAGCGAACCCTCATCACGCCCTCTCAACTGTTGATGCAACATGGGATCTTGATTTTGCAGCCCTAAACCCCAAGCCCTTAAATCCCCAAGACTAAGATGTAAATCTGACCCCTCAAGCCTAAACCCAAAACCTTATAAACCCTAACCCTAACCCTGTAACCCTAAATCCTACATACCTAGCCCCGACCGGTAGGCCAGAAGCCCTGACCCAGAAGAGTTGTACTGAGCCCTCATATGGGTAGTTCTCTATATACTAGGGGTCCCTTTCTCCGGTTCCTTAACGCTGTCTAATTTTTCTTTAAGGGTACTATGGGCGGTTCTCTGCATTAGGCTCCCTTTTTCCGTCTAGTACGGCACCCTGAAACAGGACCCTGAAAGGGAACCTGATCTAGAGAACTACCCACATGAAACGCCACACGGGGTGACTGGGCGCTGCGAAGGATGACAGCGACGGATTGCCTGGATTCTGCCATGAGCTGGACCGGTGCTTGTAGCTTAGGGCTGAAGGGTTCAAGGTTTACAGTTGATGAGTTTCCGGTTTGCGTTCATGGGTTTAGGGTTCACGACTATATTGTCGTAAATCAGGTAAATGAATTTTAAGGGCAAGCATTGAGTACTATTCATCTACTAAGCATCCAATGGAAGGTTCTGAGCATGATGCTCATGATGATGAAGACGGTGACAGCGATGATCAGGTGATGACGACATCAAGGTCAGGTGAGTTTGTTGGGGATGATGGTGGCGAGAGTAACGAGGTGAAGACTGCCAGCGTACGGAAGGGGTAGACGAGCATGAACGTTACGCCGCCAAAGACCCCAGGAAGACCAGCGGAGACAAGCGTCGAACACCCCCACATTGGCCTCCCACACACAATGCGAAACGTCAGCATGTGAACAAGACGGCCTGCAGCAAACTTTTGGGGACCCAGTGATTGTGATGCTGGCGCTGATGATGGGGGTGTTCAGCGCGAGTTTCTGGCAGGTGTTGCTGCCCTTATCGTAGGTAGTATTAGGGAGACCCCTTAAAGGGGACCCTTCTTAGCCCTACTTCTGGCTCTCTTAAAAGCGACCATATTAGCCTAACGCCTACCCTATTCATGTGGGCACAAGCCTTTTATAGACTTCCGTGGAGGTCTGGATCTGGTGAGAGGTGAGGTTCCGACATGAGGGGTGAGGGGGGCCGGATTCGAGATCCTAAGTAGCAAGATCCTTTTTGTGGGGGCCTTTTATCTCGCAATGTAGCTTTTGGGGTATGTTATACTATAGTTACAATAAGGAACCCCCCAGAACCCTATTCTCATTATTAAGGCCCCCCCACAGTATGGTCAAGGTGTTCAGCGCTCCACTTCGTTCCTCTGACGTCTCCAGTTGGCTGCTGTTCTTATGCGCATTGCGTTTGTTCCTCCTGCCCGCTTGTCCTTTCTTTCTTGCCGGGGTTTCGACCATTCAGCTGCGTTTCTCTCAGATCCGCAAGCCCCAAAACCCTAACCCCTAGACACTAAACCCTACGCCCTAAACCATAGGTCCAGAAAGTTCCCTCAGGCTCTAGATTCAGACTTCAGGATCCGGGGCTGGGGCTGGGGCTTCAGATGCCCATCTCGCAGATGTGGTTGGTTTAAATATAGATTCTCGATCAACTACCGGGGGCTCCTCATTACAGTACAAATATAGCAAAAGGGCCCCAAAACCCTTTTCTAATCAGTAAGGCCCCTATACCCTAAACCCTGCTAGTAGCCGTTGTAGAACCTTTTAGGGAACCCTTTAAAAGAGCCCCACAACCCTATTCTACTTATTAAGGCCCCGACGGTACGTCCGTGAACTCGAGCTCAGCCCCCAGCTCGGAAAACGAGATCCCTAAACGTAAACCCTGAACACATAAGCCCCTAAGCTCCAATACATAAAGCTCCCGACGTCCACAATTCGGGATCCATGGTGAGGAGGGGGTTGGATGAACATCCGCCTTGTAGGTTTCCATGTCTTGGATCATTCGGTTTAGTGGTTTAGGGCTTTGGGTTTGGGGTTTGGGTTTGAGATTTAGGGTGTTCCGGGCATCGAGATTGAGACAGCGGTGTCGTTTTGTGGCGGTGCTTGCGGGTTAGCGCATATCCCCTAATTGATTCTTAGATCCTCATCCTCGAGCACTATGAGGCCGTTTTTATAGGGTGTGTTTAGAGTCTGTAGGCTTCTAGGGTTTAGGGTTTAGGGTATTATATTACAGCACCGTGAAGCTCGAAAGGACCTGGCCTTTCTCGACTGGGGCAGCAGCGGCTCGACTTAGAGTAAGGTCGGGGTATATTATTCTATGGTTCCATAGTTATAAAAGGTCCCCCCACAAATACCCCCAAATAGTATAGGCCCCTATAGTATAGGGTGTGTCTGTAGGTTCCGATGCCAAACGTGCCAAAAAAGAGGTTCGGGGCTCCCAGCTTGCGACTCCTCATCCCCACCTCCCGAAACCCGAAAACCCCTAAACCCGAGACCCCAAGCCCTACCTGTAGCCGACAAGACCCGCCTTTTTAGGGTTCCTTACGAGGCTTCTAGATAGAGCTCCTTCAAAAAGGTAGGTCTTTCCGGCTACAAGTAAGCCCTAAACCCAAAACCCGAAACCCTTAGCCCTAAATTCTCAACCCTAGACCCGAAACCCGAAACCCTCAGCCACGAACCCCAAGCCGCATCGCTTTACAATGGACCTGGTGGAGACCTTCGGGTTCGAACATGTGGGCTCTAGGGTGGGTAGGGTTTAGGGTTTAGGGTTTAGGTTTTAGGGGTAGTTGCAGGGTTTAGGGGTAGTTGCGGGGTTTAGGTACGGCTAAGTGAACCCTAAACCCTAAAGTACCCATAGGCCCCGTACTAGTTCCTTTTGGGGAGTACCTAATAGGATCCTAAATACGAACCACAAAAAGGAACTACTATGGGGCCTATGAGTAAGCTAACCCTAAACCCTAAACCCTAACGTAACCCTAAACCCTATGAAACCCTATAAGCCCTGAGCCCTAAACGTTTCAGGGTTCTGGGATCCGGATTTGGTGCCTTTGAAGTTTCGAAGGCTTGGGGGTTCTGGATTGGGCGTTTCAGGGTTTAGGGTTTCAGGGGTTGCACCCCTGACATTGAAAGACCTGACGCCCCAAGCCCAAACCCTACAAGGTCCCACACCCTAAACCCTAAGCTTTAAACCCCAAGCCCGAAACACTAAACCCTAAACCCTAAGCTTTAAGCCCCAAGCCCGAAACACTAAACCCTAAACCCTAAACCCTACCGTTCCCTCCGCAGCGCCCAGCAGCCCAGAGAGCTACCGAGCCTGCCGCGCCGAGGTCTGCTGGATGACCACCTCCCGGTGAAATCGAGCCCGTCGGACTGTCCTTTTTTTTTTTTTTTACGGGCGGGTTGAGAACATAAGGACCATACTGACAGACAGTAAGCATCAGGATCCTGTTTGTTAGAAGTGCTCCATGGAAGTTCGGGGGTCTCCCTGGGTCAATCGCCGTTGTTTTGAACTAACATAGGGGCCTAAATGATTACCAGTACTTTTTTGGGTTCCTTGTGATGATTATAGTATCAATAATTACCAGTACTATTTTGGGGGCTCCTTACTATGATCACAGTATCATATACCCCAAAACCCGTTTCGAATTATTAGGGTGTGGGAATTTAGGCTTTAAAGTCGGGGGTGTGCGATTTAGGGCATGGGGGCTTTGGGTTGGGATTCGGACCGTAGTGTCGGAAGTGGCACACTTGTAATAATAACAACAACAACAATAATAACAATAATAATAATAGTAACAATAATAATAATAATAATAATAATTTTTATCGCCGCGAGATCAGCAAGACCAAGAAAGAAACCCCATACTCCTAGAAGCAGGCTCAAAAGCAAGGCAGGTTTGCACTCAAGGAAACGATGCTCAAAGTCCAGCTTTTGGCTATCCGGAAACTCGGGAGTTCGGTTTAGGCTTTGGGGTTTATGGGAACTGTTAAGGGTTTGGATGCCTACAAAATTTGACCGAAAGTTTTGAAGGGGTCGTCGTTGTGGAACCTGATCTCGAATTCAGGCAGCAGATGTGGATGAATCCATGAGAACGTCGAAGCAACGAGCGCTGATCGCCCTGTGGTCTTGCATAAGGCCGGCTTCTGCACTGATCAGAACGCCTGCCGGACCGTGGCAGAATCAAGAAGGCCAGACCGCTCTTTGACCCTGCGCTTCAAGCCAGACGATAGGTTTCGCTGCTATACTTGGCGACGACCTGAACGTCGTGCAGCATAGCTTCCGCGACGTTCGACAGATACAGGCAACCGAGAATGCCTTGGCCGCCCTCCTTGTGTGTGTGTGTGTCTGTCTGTCTGTGTCCGTGTCTGTTTGTGTTTGTCCGTGCGTGTGCGAAAGCTGCTCTCGTTCATGAACAAAGGGGAGTTTATATTCGCCCCAATCTTCAGGCAGGGTGGTGGTGTGGAGGGGTTCCGCCCATCGAAGCTCGCCTCTTCCACACCCCGGAAAATGCACCTGCGCGTATCCGCACTGGGTCAGCAGCCCGAGCAGCTGGGGACACACTTCATCTTCGTTCACCTTGTCTGGCAGACTGGGAAATCCTCATGTGCAAACACCCGCATGATCAAGTAGGTCACTAGCACAGCAGGAAGAGGCAGGACTGCGCGCTGCAGTGACAAGAAAAAGAGAAAGCTGTGCCTGGGATGGCACGGTGAATCTCGTGTTGCGTCTGCGGCTTCCCTGCCGGAGTCTGTGTTCTTTGCCTTGTCAGACTGCAAGAGGCCTCGCTCGACTGTATTGCACGCTGCGTAGCTGCTATCGCCCAGGACTTCAGGGCTATCTCTTTCCGCCGCCGCTTCCTGTCCTTCTCTCCCGCTGTGCAGCACATGGCCAACATGCAAAGGGAGCATGCTGTTCCCAACTTGTACGAAGAGCGGGAGATGGACGCGTTTCGCACTATCCCCGAGCCGGATGTGCCGAAGGCTGCGGAGCTTTTGCCAGGGCTCATGGACATATGCACCGTCCTCGGCCGCACCCAGTCCATGTCCTGGCTCTGGGTGCTCGTGTCCATTTCTACAGGGTCCTGTCAGCTCTCCCGAAAGATCGCTTGGATCTTTGTCCCTCACTGCAGGTACGGCATTGCCGACAAATGACAATGAGGCCGCTTGTCTGCACAACCAGCACGAGTTGGCAGACGCTCACAGTTACCTGGTTACCTGTGGTTCAGACCCCCCCAACCCATTGCAGTCTACTCGAGCTGCCGGAAAGCCCGAAAGCTGTCGATTGCACGACTCCTGCATGCATCGACGTGGGGGCCTTCGACTCTGTTGGATCCGCGCAGACAGGGCCGACAGGGCTCCGAAGTGTGCTACATCGTGCAGCTGATCAGTCTTGGGGCTACTGGGGTCGATTCAATTCAAAGAACCTTTGCTGCAGGATAGGGTTCTTGGCGTGGTCTGTCTCTGCATGGCTGGTTTGCAGTGCGCACTTCAGGAATGTCTCGTGTTGATGCCAGTGCAGCGTGCTTCCTTTCCGACTCAATGGTGAATCTGTCGCGCAGGTTGCCGTGATCTGCCTTTTGCCCGTACTGGCGCACGCATTACACGGCAACGCGGCGATTCTCCGTGGCACCGGGCTGGCGTTTGCTTTGCCCGTGGGCAGGGCGGGGTTGCTGTAATTTCGCTGGCCGTTGCACTGAGATGAACATCTCCTGCCTGATTTCTTTGATGTGTTGTAAGAGAGTGAAGCGCGGAGTCAGTTGGAGATGGCGGTCTTGAGTGGTCGGCATGGATGCCGCAAAGGTCCGTAGAAATCTGGGTCGAGGGACGTAGGGCAGGTATGGATGGCGACAGCTAGGCTAAGAGGACACGAGGCAGGAATGGACATCGAAAGCAAGACCAAGAGTTCATGGGCAGGTTTGGACGTCGAAAGTTAGACCGAGAGTGTGTTGGGCAGGCATGGACGTCGTGGGTTGGGTTGGGCTGACCGGACTGGCAAAAACACACGCGCAATTTATATCATTTTTCTTGACGATTTAGGGTTTGGGGTTTAGAGTTTAGGTACTGCAGGAGCTCATGAGCCGAAGCTTGCTTCCAAACTTGCACATGTGGCGGCCTTGTGGTGGTTGATGCACAACGGCTCCAATGGTAGCATGAAGCTAGGGCTAGGTGGTGGAATCCCACACATCAGCCTGAATATAACAGAATCTTCAGCCCACCTTCCAACTTGGCTCGGAGAGCCCAATACCCTTCAATTTGGGAGCACATCCTTTGGAAACTCGTGTGCGGATTATTTTTAATGATTAATGGACTTTGCTTTGCTTCAACTGTTGTGGCCTCAAGACCTAAGCCACCCGAACTTCCGCAAAGCAGGACATGTCTGCCTGGAAGGACCGTCTTGGAAGCGGTGTTTGTGGGATTTCGGGTTGCGGGGCTTACGTTTTGTTAAGTGTGGGGGCTTTACTGTTTAAGTGTTTCAGGTTCTGAGAATTTCGGGTATTTTGAGCCCCAACCAGGCCAAGTTGAACAGGTTTGGGGTTTTTCGGGTGCGGCGAAATCTTGCTCCAAGGCACGGGCGTTCATTGTTTATGGGAATATGTCTTTTCTGGGGACCAGACCCTGGCTTTACGGTTCATGTTTGTGTTTCTGTTGAGCCGTTTTCTGCAAAGGGGTGCCTGGCAAGCCTTCGAAGTGCAGCCTGCCTCGATGGAGGCACACATGGCGATATGAGCTTGCGACGCGACATCCTCATTTGCCAGGTGACGCCACCTCTGTCCGTTGGCGTGTCTTGCGCCCTGGGCGGCCCTCCGGTGCTCAAGTCAAGGCTGTTGGGACCCATATCTTCATCTCGCAGCTACCTCAGCTGTAAGATGAGGATGCCATGCGTTGTGCTGTCCCGGGCACAGCATCCTCATTCCGCAGCTGGCATCAGTTGCAGATTCAAGATGTCGTGTCAGCGTTCCCACAGAGCTGGAAGCGTCTAAGTAGATGGGAAAGCGTATTTTCATGGTGCAGCCGCAGAACGAGTTTTGGGGCGCAGCCTAATTGCACAGTGACCTGTTTTGGCCCCTCAAGAAAGCACGTCCACAGTCCACATGGCTTGCCCAATTGAGTGCATGTGGACAGCGTGGTCACGAACGACTATAACCGTACAGGTACGAGAAGGAGCCGACGAAGCCAGCACCATGAATTTGCTAGGACACCGAGGCCTAGATCATCATCCAACTTGGCGACACGAAAGTTCAGCAACGACCGTCTGTTACAGGACGGACCCGGACGTGACAAGACGACAAAAGCGAAACAATGATCTGGGAATGAGGATGAAGACGTCCTAAGTCCGCTGTTGGCTCAGGCTTGTACTCGGAGTTTAGAGGCCCCTGGACTCCTCAATGATCTATCCAGCGGACAGAGCCCTGCGTCTGAAACGTGTCTACCTGTATTCTTCGACTTGGGTTCTCGGGCATTGTTGTCGTATTTCAGGCTGAGCTACTTTCCTAATGGCTCGGGCCTGTTAGCACCTTTGATTTGGTGGGTCTAGGGTTTCCTTTTGGGGTCGCCGTTCGGGATCCGCGTACAGTGTGTCGCAGAACTCCCATAACCCTGTATAGTTGCTTGCAGTACTCCGCAACGCTCGTTTGCCGCAGGAGATGAACCTGGCTTTCTACGACGCGCGGACCCTGGCTACCAACCCATGCAACACCGGAACCCAAAGTTCCCCTGAGCCTGAAGGAACCTCTGGAATCCATCCTTCAGAGTATGCGATGCGGTTTTCGGCACCGCTAATGTCGCCGGATACGAGGTGTGTACGCCATAGAATGATATCAGACTAGTTACAAGCCTGATTCTCATATATGCTTGTGATGTGCCATGTAATTTCGATCTAGGTACGGGCTATGCCATGCCCTACGGCTTTTGGGGTTTAGTCACGCAAATCACTGTCACGGGTTTATGCATCGACATTCCATCATCATGTCCTATAAATACTCATAGCTTCAGAGCCGTCACAACGATCATGATATACTGTCGTCATCCTAACCGGGACAGTCATCGAAACGCAATGATCGCACCAGTTCGAAGAATTAAATTACGCACCTGTTGCCCTTTGCTGCCACCGCCGCACCCATGCAGCAGCACAAGACTCCACAGCAACAGCATTCACACCGTTCATCCTTTCAATCACCATGACCGGTGCCTGGACCAGTTTTGCAGTTTACTTACTCTTAGTGTTCAGAATTTTGGAGGGTGTGGCAGGCAGGGTCTTGGAACCCCAAGCCTAACATCGTGAGCTGCAGAGGCTGTAGGGGGCTAGTCTTTCCGGGGATCCATGTGGGTTTGAGAGATTGGAGCTATTTACTCAGAAGGAGCTGTTCTAGGATCGATAGTGTTTCGTCGCAGATTTGAAGGCCCTAAACCCTGAACCCTGAACCGAAAACCCTTTCCCCAATCGGAAAGGCTCAGTACATATGCGATGGCCGCGTCGAGGCTCGAAACTCCTTCCGGCGCATTGCATTTTCTTTGGTTTTGCTTGTTCTTTTTTTGAGGATTGGGGTCTGGCAGTCTCGCGCTTAAGGTTTAGGTCCTAGGGTCTAGTAGGGTTTTGGGGAATTCTCAGCGCTTTAGGGCTGCAGGTTTTATGTGGTCATCTCAAGGCCGCGAGGGTTTTACAACGGTTTCGTAGGCCACCCAAAAGAGCCCTATGCCCATTCGTTCATGGGGGGCGCTTTGACTCAAGTCGCGGTAAGGCACACTGTACAATCTTCTACGGGACAAACCTTAAACCTGAACTTGAACAGGGCTTCGGGTTGGGAGTTTGGATTTCGGGTTTGATGGACCTGGATCTTGCAAGCCATCGGGAACCCTCAACGCGCAAGCCCTAAGCCCCAAACCCTTAAGTGCAGAACCTCGCACTGAAAAGTTCAGGGTTTAGGGACGGCTATAGGGGCCACCTATACTATTTTGGGGTTCCTTTTTAGAGTGATAGTATACTATATCCCAAAACCCGATTCTACTTATTAAGGCCCCTACAGTAAGGGGAACCAGTAATTTGAAGCCCTAAACCCTGAAGTCCACATAAACTCCGGCAGGATCCGAAGCCTTAAGGGTACCCGCACACACTTGAGGTCAGGTGTAGTGGTTTAGGGTTTAGGGTTTAGGGTTTAGGGTTTAAGGGCTTGAGTGTTGCGGTTTGGTGAAGTTGGAGTGGTTTCAAAGGCTCTAAGGATATCCAAGGCTGGTCACTTGTTTATCTTACCTTCTCTCGGACCAAATCTTTTGTTGCTGTGCTTTCCGCGTAAGGTTTGCATAGCTCACAGGGATCGTCGGACAAAAGGTTCGGGTTTGGTGTAGATGTGGGTAGTTCTCTAAATTTGGATCCCTTTGAGGATTCTTTTTACAAGGGTGCCGTGCTATATTTGGGATTTACAAATCAAACCCCAAACCCTAAACCCTAAACCCTAATTTAGAGAACTACTCATGTGATACCCAAAGCCGTGGCATGCGAAGCTCCGCAAGGAGATGAAAGATCTCCTCGTCAACCAGTTCCATTTGCCCAAGGCTCACGCAGAGACCTTGTTTTACGGGTTAAGGGCATTAGGGTTTAGGGTTTAGGGTTAGGGGATGTACGTTGGGCCTAGGAGTAGGACCTTGATTCAACCCAAACCTCCAAAAAGGTGAACTCTCCAAGCCTGACGCGGCTCAACCTTGAATCCTACGCCTTGCTACTTGCAATCAGCACTTCGGGTCCTGGTGGGTTTTTGGCTGGTGGGCAGGCACGCTTACCTCAACCCTTTTGAAGCACCCTAAACCCTAAACCCTGAACCCTAAGCCCGAATTAAGCCCTAAAGCTTCAGCCATTCTGTTCAAAGGAACCAGCTCCAGAGAAGTCGTGATTGCGCTTTGAAGTTAATGTGGGGGCCTAAATAATTGCCTAAACTATTTTGGGGAGATCCTTATTTTGAATATAGTATACTGGGCCTCGAAACCCTATTCTGATTATTAAGGCCCCTATACCCTAAACCCTCATAGTAGCCTTTATAGAACCCTTTAAGGATCCCTTTAAAGGAGCCCCCAAAACCCTATTCTAATTGTTAAGGCCCCTGAACCCTAAGCCCTTGTAGTAGCCCTTATAGAACCCTTTAAGGATCCCTTTAAAGGAGCCCCAAAACCCTATTCTAATTGTTAAGGCCTAAACCCTAAACCCTAAACCCTAAACCCTAAAGTTACAGCGACATTCGGACCGCGACCTGGACTCTGCCCCAGCCCTTAAACCTGAAAGCCTGAAAGCTCGAGGGTTTAGAGTTTAGGGTTTAGGGTTTAGGGTTTAGGGTGGTTGTCAGTTATGACAGCTTTAGGGTTTCGGGGTTTTGGGCTTCGGGTTTTAGGGTTTAGGAGTTTGGGGTTTAGGGTTTAGGGTTTAGGGTTTAGGGTTTAGGCAGAAGTATGTTGTATAGTATGCTCTTTGATATGCCTGAGCTGGGGGAGTATCTGCGAAGCTGCAGCCCTGGGAGGACACGTGCGAGAAGTCGCGCCCAGAGCCCGGCTGTACGTGCGGACTTGTAAACCCTAAACCCTAAGCCCGGAACCCTAAACCCAAAGCCCTGAACCCTAAACCCCCGACCCTAAGCCCTAAACCCTAAACCCCAAACCCGAAGCCCTAAACCTTGGGTGAAGGGTTTTGAGTTTAGGGTTTCGACTTCAGGGGTGAAGGGGTTTAGGGGACCTGAATATCAACAGGCAGCAGAAGCATACAAGCTCAGGTGCCTCCAGTGTAGCCTTCGTTAAAAGGGTAGTTTTCTAAATTGGGGTCCATGTTTAGGTCCCCAATATAGTACGGCACCCTTATAAACAGGACCCCAAACGGGACCCCAATTTCGAGAACTGCCCATATTCCTTTCATCACCGACAGCCATCATCGTAGCAGATCGTGGGACCACTTTCCTCACGCAACAACATCCCTCGTTGTCGCAAAACTGAACATCTCGCTGATCTCTAACATGGTGTCGGAATACTCGTGAATAGTATCTGCCCGCGGTCCCTAATATAGCTACAGCTACAGTATACTGCGCCCCAAAACCCTAGTCTAAACACTAAGGGACCCTAAACCCCAAACCCCTAAACCCTGAACCACCTTTAAAGCCTGTCTATCATTCTTATTCTGTGTGTGCTTTCTTCGATCCGATTTGTGTGGGTTTAGGTTTAGGGTAGGCTATGTGGGAGTTTCCGAGAATAAGGGGTACCTTTTTTGGGGGTCCTCATACAAAGGATCCTACTATTTAGGGTACTACCTTCGGATCCACTATTTTCGGAACCCCCCCATGCATGCACACACACACATACATATAATATGTGCAGAGTGTCTACACTGAGATATGTATGATAGTAACGCAGTAGCACATGTATAATTTTGCGCGGTTGAGGGTACATGCTGGGTTGTAAAGATGGTTTTTTTTTGGGGCTGTGCGTAAAGCGAGGATACGCTGTTTCAGAGTGTCGAAGTAGTTGCCTGCACGAATTGAAGCTCCTATGAACCCGAGAACCGTAAGCCCAAAATCCTAAAACCCCAAATGCACCGCAAAATCTTCAGAGACCAAGACCTAATCCTCAAATGTCGAAGTGTAATCCGCTTTCCCCGAAATCCAAAGCTCTCTCCCAGGCGTTCTGTTTCCGCAAGTCTGCTTTTATGGTACCATCTCATTTGCCGCCTGCGCGGTGAGCATGCTCCTTCGGCCTTTTCGAGATTTAGCGTTTCGGGTTTACTTTGTCAAGGAGTGGTGGTTGGGGCTCCATTGTCGGGGCCGTAACAGTTACATACGGTTTGGAGTGCGTGAGACCATATGCGCAATAACGAACTTTACACTTTAGGCCTCTATATTCACGCGGGTTTTGGTTTTACATAGTTGTTTTTGGGGTTGCTTTCAAGTCTGAGATTTTGGGGTTTGGCTTGGGGTTTTTCTTTTAAGCGGAAGACATGTGGGAATACGCTTCTTAGCAAAGTCGACTCCATAGATACGTCTAGCGTCGGGAAGCCTGAGAACCGTAATATGGCCCTTAAGCCCTGGTTCAATTGATGATATTGTCTTGCAGGTCAGTGTTGTCAAGTGTTATGCTATACTTAATTCTGCTATATCATACGGTGCAGGGTTTAGGGTTTAGGGTTGTTATGGTATGGTACAATGTACCGAAAGCCCATTCTCATGATCAGGCCCCTACAGTACCCCCCAACCCGAAGCTTGGGCAAGGTATGTGCGGCACCCGGAGTCAGTGACACAAGATGCATCCCGGCATACGATAGAGGCGAGGGAACCTGAACTGAGGATTCTTGCACGAACCCCTCAACCCAAACCCTACACCCTACTTGAATCCACGCATCTTTGAACTTGATCTTTGCGCGGCCGGGGCCCAGAGAGCGCAGCACCCTTGAATTAACGAGTAGGTCTTCACGTCGTACTGCAACACCTTGTAAAGTGGCCTCGGAAGAACAAGTCGTATTTCGTCATAGTCCCATCTATAATGGCACTTTACAACAATTACCCCTAAAACCTGGCCAAACAAACCCTAAACCTTCAACCGTACACCCTAAAACCCTCAACCCTAAAACCCTCAACCCTAAAACCCTGAGCCCTGAACGCTAATCCTAAAACCCTAAACCCTAAAACTCTCAACCCCAAAACCCTAAACCCTAAAACTCTCAACCCTAAAACCCTATAAATCCTGAAAGCCTAAACCCTAAAACCCTAGAACCCTCAACCCTAAGGCCCCTCAACCCTAAGGCCACCTTGGGCCGACCCAAGTCTTCCAAACAAACCTGTGCAAGTGGTTTAGGGTTTAGGGTT
>CAJNDV010033246.1:13282-29269 GCA_905221635.1 Symbiodinium sp. CCMP2456
TAATGCAGGATTTACATCAACAGTAGCACCCTGTGGGACTTCCCCCCCTAAACTATGGGAGTTATGGTAAATCCTAATTCTGGGTAGTGCAGAATTTTATGTCATCGACAGTAGGACCCTGTGGGACTTCTGGAATCAGTTGGAATAAGCCAAGCCCGAGGCCCTATGTGGGTAGTTTTATAAGTTAGGATCCCTTTTGGCGTCCTGTCTGTAAGGGTGCCGTACTATATTGGGGACCTAAAATAGGGACCCTAATTTAGGAACTCCCCATATCCAAAACCACCCGACCCTTGCGGCCTCAACCTGAAACCTCAACAACCGTTTCGAGTCGTTTAGGGTTTAGGGTTTTAGGGGTTAGTGTTTAGGGTCTAGGGTTTTGGGGTTTTGTGGCTTAGGGTTTAGGGTGAAAGGGTTAAGGGTGTAGGGTTAAGGCGTTAAGGGGTTTAGGGTTCAGGGGTTTAGGGTTTCGGGTTTATAGGGTTAAGGGGTTTAGGGGTTTAAAGGGGTTCAGTGTTCTCTTGATTTGGGCTTTAGGGTTTAGGGTTTCGGGTTTAGGGTTAAGGGGTTTAGGGGTTTAGGGTTAAGGATTTCGGGTTAAGGGGTTTAGGGGTTTAGGATTCCCAGACCGTAGCATTAGGCACAGGCCTACACCAATTGAGTAGCCTCACCCTATAAACCCTAAACCCTGAACCCTATAAACCCGAAGCCCTGAACCCTAAACCCTAAAAACCCCTAAACCCTAAACCCTAGGCCTTAGACCTGTCTTCTAGCCTTCAAACCTCAGACCTTTGTTCTCCACGCGACCCCACGGTTCAAGGTTTTGGGTATAGGGTTTAGGGTTTATAGGGTGAGGGTACTCAATTGGTGTAGGCCTGTGCCTAATGCTACGGTCTGCGAACCCGATTTAAAGTTTAGGGTTTAAGGCTAAGGCTTAAGGGTTTAGGGTTAAGGATTTAGGGTTAAGGGTTTAGGGTTAAGGGTTTCGGGTTAAGGGTTTAGGGTTAAGGATTTAGGGTTAAGGGTTTAGGGTTAAGGGTTTAGGGTTAAAGCCCATCTCTAAACGCCTCACCCAACAGCAAACAGCCGCGGGACAGCACTTGGAAACCGAGCACCGAACTCTGCGGCAAGCTTACAATTAGTTTAGGGCGTTATAGGTTTGATGTGGCTTTATACGGGTTTCTACTGCTTCATAGGGCTTTTCATAATCAAGTAGCTTATTGGGGTTTCACGAGGCGTATATAGAGGGCATTGAATGGTTAGTACCGCGTGCGTCTATCCTAGACTTGCTTCCCGGGAAATATCGATTTTTCGAAACCGGACCAGACTTAAGATTCGAAGAAAAGTAACAACATGGATTTGGGACCGCTGAGTCTAGGTAGAGGTCATGTAGGGGCCTTAATACTTGGAAAAGGGGTTTGGGGGTATACTATACTCTCTCTCTCTATATATACATATATACATATGATAAGGAATCCCTATACTAAGTGGTTTGGGGGCTTCGGGTCTGAACGCGATGCATGTTTTTCTCGTTGCTGTGAGTGCCGTCAAGGAGGTGGCGGACTTGTAGCTGTCACAGATCATGTGCCACCTTGAGTCATCCTATGCCTAGGCCCGTGCATCCCACGCATCTGCTCATATAAAGCGTGTCTTCAAACCTACGGAGCAAGGCCAATTTCAAATGGACGTCTGCAAAATGCCGTGGATCTTGAAACGGATGAACAAAAGCTCACCCTCCAGGACTTCCAGCTTGAACCACTTATTAAGGCCTGGAGGTCCCTTGCAAGGCAGGAATGTGATCGCTTCGATCTCGTTCTCGCGCGACTCGTAAGCGAGGTGCCAGGTCGCGCCGTCTTCGGAGCACCGGATCCGGAAGAATGCCAAGGCCGATATTTTTCGACTGAAGGTAAAGCCCTACAGATAAACCCAAGCATGAGGAAGCAGCCACTGCACCCACCCTTTTCGGAGACAGAGACCGAAACGCCCTTGATTGGACGCAATGTCTTGCAGCTGCCCCATGGTATAGGCCTCACGCAGCTCAGGCCCCAGGATCAACACCACCAACCATCCCACGAAAACGAAATTCTTGCTGGGCCTGTCCATTTCGTAACGATCCCAGAGTGTGCCCAGCACATCTTTGGTGTGCTCACTAAGTGCTCGGATGTTGATGATGGATGTCGGCGCTTTTCGACTCTGCATAGGTATCGGAACGGATCATCTTCTCAAAGACGGGAGACCAATTGGCAAGGAGGGAAGACCAGACTTTAAACTCCCGCTCTCCCATCGCCTCAACTTCAGGATCCTTGGAAGCCTCTGTCGGGGGCTCTTTGACGATGACTTTGAAGTTGCCGTCCTGGCCGAAGCAGGCATTCCACACATCAGATGTCGCACACAAGTCTTTGCCAGTGAATAGCCCGGCTGGCTGCCTTTTTCGCTTGGATCCGTTCGACATCTTCAAGAAGGGGAACCTGCTGTTCTATACAAAGTCGAAGCTCAATCATAAAGAGGCAATCCCAAACTTTAAGCCCTAAGCCCTCATAATTTCAGTATGGTGTGTGGAAGGTAGGTTTTTCATACGAAGCGACTCTAAGGGGATAATGGTGCTCATTACTCAGACATCTATATTGATGCATTGAGTTTTGTCTTGTGACTACCGCGAGCCGTAGCACCTCATCTTCTGAAACTCCTTATAGAGCGTATGAAGCACTCGTTATCACATATCATTCAAGCCCCGTATGCTTTTAAGTCGCTGTGGCCGTTGCGGCCCGAGATCCATCTGCTGCGGCACGGATTTGGAGGTGCAAAGTGTACAGGGTGGATGGCTTAAGGTTGGGGAGCTGAAGGCTGTAATAGGCCGAAAGAATTAGAATAGGGTTTTGGCGTTCATTATACTGCAAAATTTCGCAAGGAACCACCAAAATAGAGTTGATGATTGTTGAGGCTTCTATAGTACCGACATTTAACCCCTAAGCATTATACTGTAGATATGGTAAGGAACCACCAAAATAGTATTGGTAAATTCATAGGCCCCTGTATCCCAAAGGGTCCAAGTACCGCTATAGTAGGTACTTAACAGGTATTTGGGCCCCAAAACTATATATTATACTACTACTTGGACCCTTTGGGTACCCTAAACCCTAAACCCTAAACTCTAAACTCTAAACTCCTAAACCGCTAAACCCTAAACCCCTAAACCCTAAAACCTGAACCCCTAAACCCTAAACCCTAACTCTTTCTAAGGGGCTTGGGGGCTTATGTTCTTCGGGCTTAGACCTCGGGTTTAGACTCCCATCTCAGACCTTTCGGGTTTAGGGGTTTAGGGTTTTAGGACTTAGGTCTTTAGGATTTAGGGCTTTAGAGCTTCAGGCTTTAGGGCTTTAGGGGTTTTGGGTTTAGGGCTTTAGGGTTTAGTGCTTTAGGGTTTAGGGCTTTAGGGTTTATGCAGCCCGTGATCTTGTGTGTTTGGCATCCCGACATTCGTTTCACAGACATCCACAGCCACCGAGAACAGCAGGACCTAAACCTGGAAATCCTAAATCCGAAAATCTTCAAACCTCTTGCCTCGAGGTTCATAGCTACTCATAAGCAAGTTTACGACTTTAAAGTAGCTATATACGGTATCTATAAGCAGTTATGTCCTCTACCTATGTAAAAGTACCCATTACGCATTCATATCTGCAGGTCAGGCAATATCCTCATGTGTTCGTGTTGGCATATACCGAACGAGAACCCTTCACCTGGCCTTGATCTTAACAATATATGCTACCGTTTTGGGGCCTCCATGTCAGTCTGAGGCGTCTTGATGGCTTGAGTGCATGCAGGGGTGTTTGTAGGTTTACGGTTTTTGGCTTAGGGGTTTAACGTTTTGGGTATACGGGCGGGAACCAAAAATATTGCCAGAATCAATCCCAAGAACCAACATCAGCAAGCGCGTGACATAATTACACGCTTCAGGCTGCCCATCTACTAACCCAGAGGGTCCGAGTACCCAAATAGTAGGGTTTTAGGTTCCAAAATCCATACTCTGAATGGTTTTTGGACCTTGAAACCCTACTATTTGGGTACTTGGACCCTTAGGGTAAACCATGCTGCGAGTCGAATGCGGATCCTGGACATGGAAACCTGAAACACAAGAAACGCCTGAACCACAAACTGGTCGGGCACCCGCGAAACAGCCCTACCAAACAGGGGGGCCTTAGTAAGTACCTGTGTCCCCAAACCCTACGAAATAGCAGGTTATGACCCCTTAAGTAAAGGGCCTAACCCTTAAAACGGTAGGTCTTTGGATGCCCAGGTAGTTATTTATATGGACTTACAGGTATCTTTTCCCCCCTACAGGGACCCCGTCTGACAGGCTACTTATAAGCCTACTTATTGCCTGCTCAGTCCCCCGACCCTCCAAGTAGACCCTAAACCCTAAACCTTGTCAAGCCAATACCTAAACCCTGAACCCTAAACCCTGAACCCTAATCCCTAAACCCTAAAGCCTAAACCCTAAACCCTAATCCCTAAACCCTAATCCCTAAACCCTAAAGCCTAAACCCTAAAGCATGTAAAGCCCAAACCCTAGGACCATACAACTTTTCCCAGAATGACCAGGAGCCTTGGCGTCAGCCGGATTTCAGGATGCTGGGAAGCGCTTGGTTGGCTCCTGCGGCGGGTTTTATGAAGGTGCATGTGACTCATTCTATGGCTTGGGGGCCCAAAGACCATGCTATGTATGGCTTTTGGGCTATTCCGAGCCTTATTAGGGTAGGGTTTAGGGGCTGAGGGGCTTAGGGTTTATAGGGGTTTAGGGGTTCAAGGGTGTAAGCTTTAGGGCATAGGGTTTAGGGGTTTAGGGCATAGGTCTTAAGGGTTTAGGATTTAGGGTTATGAGGGTACAAAGACTATACTTTAACATAACTAAAGCCATGTACAATAGCATCCCTGTACCTCCTACATCCTAGATGGGCAACTTGATGACAACAGGCTTCACCCCTAAAAACCTAAGCCCTACCTTTTCTGCAGAGCTTAAAGCTCGGAGGCCTTTGCTTGCAGATCACAGGTTAAGGCTTTCTAGG
The DNA here is from genome assembly GCA_905221635.1 of Symbiodinium sp. CCMP2456. Lineage (NCBI taxonomy): Eukaryota > Dinophyceae > Suessiales > Symbiodiniaceae > Symbiodinium > Symbiodinium sp. CCMP2456. Next base: position 18,343 of record CAJNDV010033246.1, read on the forward strand.
GCTGGGCTCTTCCCGCACCCGAGGCAGGATGAATCTCTCGTGTAGCTCCTGCAGGGATTCTGTGTGAAAAATTGCTCGAATAGCTGGGCTTCTTGAGTCTGAACAGCTGGTTCCTTGCTCTGCATTCAGGATGGAAGACAACTCGCAAGTCACGGGCGGCTTTGAAGGCTCAGCAGGTGCCCCTCTCTGTCTCTGCGTACCGACCCCGTTGCAGATGTGCCGAACAAAAAGTGGCAGACATAGCGCTGCAATAGCCCGACCCAGCACAAGCAAACCTAGCACAGTTTGAAGTCTACCTTGCGACCTGCGGCGGAAGGCTCACTTCAGATGGACGTCTGCAAAATGCCGTCAATGTGTAAGTAAACGTTCGAAAGCTCACCCTCCAGGACTTCCAGCTTGAAGCACTTCACCAAACCCGGAGGTCTCTTGCAGGCCAGGAATGCATACGCCTCGATCTTCTGCTTGTAGGACTCATAGGCCAGGTGCCAGGTGGCTCCGTCCTGGGAGCACCAGATCCGAAAAGATGCCGAGGCCGGTACCTTCAGCTTCTCATCAACCTCTCCGAAGAACAAGCGCTGAAGATGAACCAAAGCATGGGGCAGCTGCCACTGCACCCACCCTGTCCGGAGGTTGAAAGCTGTGCGCCCAATGGTCATGCCTCGAGCTGCTCCCTGTAGGCCAAGCCCTGCTCAGGCGCCAGGATCATCACTACCCAACAACCCGCAAAGACGCCCTGACTCCCGGTCTCCATGTAGCGTTGATAGAGTGTTTCCAGAACGTCATCCGTGGCCTCGTTACGTGCTCGGATGTTGATAACCGATTGCAGGGAGTCACCTTCCTCGGTGTCCCATCTCCGGAGAATCTCCTTCAGGGCATCCGGTTCGCTACACAGCAGGCCTGAGCCCAGGATCTCCTCCAAGAGCTCCGGCCGGAGTGCCGGACGCTCTTTCAGCGCTTCTTCCGGGTACGCATTTCAGCCACATGAAAGCGGTCTGCTAAACCGAAAACCTCGCAGGCTTCTTCAGGTCTGAGCGTCTTCCGCAGAAGCCGCAAGCACAAGGGAGGCAGGGCCTCCATCTGCCACCTCCACCAGAGCTGTGACGGGGCCCTCAACGCTCGCAGAGTACATGAAGCGCAGGAAGATCTCGACAGCACAAGCCGAGAAGTCTTCAATGTCGACCTCCGCCCGCTGCGACTCGGCGTAGCTATGCGATCCTACCATCCTCTCAAAGACAGGAGACCACTTCGCAAGGAGGAAAGACCACACCCTGAACTCCGTACGTTGGAACATTGCCTGAGTATCCTTTGCACTGTCAAGCACGTGCCCAGATCGCCTGCGCTTCTTAGGATTTGCCTCCGTGTGAACCTCCAGATCACGGGAAGTGTCATCCGAGATTTCGTCCACGATGACCGTAAAATCGCCGCCCTCGCCGAAGCATGCCGGCAGCACGCCAGAAAGGGAATTGAGATCCTCTGCTGTCTGAGCCATGACTCTATTGCCGCTATTGCCCCATCCCTCACAAAAACCATATGCACATACCTCTTCGAGATTCTCATTAAAGCTGGGCTTGAGTTGCCTGAAGGTTTGAAGCTCAGGAATCCAAGCATCGGCAAGCAGCAACCGGGCTTTGGATTTCTAGGATTTCTAGGGTTGAGGTTTCAACGTCTCAAATTGGCTATCGACAATGCTGTCATCCGCAAAGTCGTCAGACCATCCAGCGAAAAGAATCTAAACTGAAGCTGAACAAGCCTGAAAACCCTAAACCCTAAACCCTAAACCCTAAATCCTAAACCCCTAAACCCGAAAGAAGCCCTAATAAGCCCCAAGAGTCCCAAATATGAAAACCCTGAACCATCCTAAACCTGAACCTGGACGGTTTAGGGCTTAGGGTTTAAAGTTTCGGGTTTAGGGTTTAGGGTTTAGGGTTTCGGGTTTAGGGTTTAGGGTTAGCAAGCCGTCACCAAGGCTCTGTTCATCCAACCCTGGCCTCAATGCTATGTGACTTCTAACTCCATGTCCGAGGGGCTGAATTAATTGAAAATTATGGTAGGATTGCATACACCCCCAAAGGCTAAAGGTTAACCCCATTAATGGGGATGCAAAAACCCACTGAAGGTGAAGGGGAACCTATTGAGCAGTCGAGTGCTGACATTCCTTGTTTCCTACCAGTTCTACAGAGCTGCCATGCGCCTGGACAAGCCTTAATTGGGTCCAAGTATCTATAGTAATCATCGACTCTCCCAAATAGCAACTACTACCCGAAAAAAAAGTACCTAACCATTGGGTCCTTCGGACCCGTACGGAAAGGCCTCGAGGACTTTGCCAAACTGTTGCTCCACCTGGGCGGCCTCAGTCGGTGAGTGAAGGCTTGCGCACCATCATGTGCGTAGTTCACCCTAAACCCCTAAACCCTAAACCCTAAACCCAAGGTCACCTTTAGGTTTCAAAGATACTATGGCGAAGAAGAGGCCCTCAAAGGTACTCTGATTTAGAAAACCACCCATATACCCTAAACCCTAAACCCATATAGTTCTGAGTCTGTTGCAAAGCCAAGAAGAAGTCTTACTTGCACGGTTACGTCCCCAGACCATGCCCTCGGGTAAGGTTTAGAGTTTTAGGGTTTAAGGTTTAGGGCTTTAGGGTTTTAGGTTTTAAGGCCTACAGGGTTTAGGGTTTTAGGGTTTTAGGGTTTAAGGTTCTACAGCAAGGTTCTGTTGAGAAGCCGCTAGACAGGTGGCTGATGGCTGTGCGCAGCTTCGGTATGGAAGAGAACCCAATCCCCCAAGAGTCTTCCAACCTCTTCCGCAATCGACCCCTGCGAAGTCCCAGGAAAGCCACAATACCGTGTATTCCATGGAGGCTTATGAGCCAAGTCTAAACCCCTGAAGCCATATCCCCTAAACCCTAAAACCTAAGGGCCCGAATGCACATATAGTATCGACTTTGGGCCTTAAAATGCTCCATTTGTATGTACTTTGTTAAGGGCAAAGTATATACTATACATGAGTACATGGACCCTTATGCCCTCAACCCTACACCCCTATGATACCCTCATCCTGAAAGATGGACCATTAGAGCCTTAGGGTCATATATACCCACACTTAAGCTTAGGGGGCTGAGCACCTTGGCCCGAAAAAGGTTAACCTCTTGAATTTTAGGGTTTAGGGTTTAGGGTTTAGGGTTTATAGGGTTTAGGGTTTAGGGTTTAGGGTTTTCTAGTAGGACTATGCAAGCCCCAAAAGGCCAAAAGGTTGAAGGTTACCTACTCAACCCCTAAGCAAAGCCTCAACCCGATAATACCACCGAAAGTCGCCAACATCGCCACCAGCCGGGGACGCCAAGAGCCGAACCGGAGCTCGGGAAGGTAGGGCCCAAAGGCTTAGGGTTTAGGGTTAAAGGTTTAGGGTTAAAGGTTGTATATATGGGTAGTTCCCTACATTGGGGTCCAGTTTTAGGTCCCCAAACTAGTACGGAACCCTGGACCCCCAAAGGGACCCTAGATAAGCCCTAGACACGCCAGAGAAACCCAAACTCAATCTTGCATGTGCCCCAAACCCTGAAAGCGCAGTCCCATCGGCCGAAATGCACTCAAACACGCTTGAGAATCAGTAAGTATGCCAGCCGTCGATGCTCCTGGTGACAGTTGAGCCGTAGCTTTCTGCCGCACTTCCCACCCAAAACCAAATAACGTAGGGGCCAGACTAGGGTTTTGGGGTATATTATACAATATTATAAATATATATAAATATATAAGGAACCAGCACAGATATTTATTCAGGCCCCTAAATTAGAGAAGCGACGAAACAAACGTGTTCAACTGAGAGCTGGATCCGAGATCCACGCTCTGGCCGCAGTGCCCTGGCTTTTTTTGTAAAAAGGGAGGACTCTAGAGCGACCTGAAGAATTCGATCAGGGCTTTCGGTGCAATGATGCTGGATTTGTTGTAGGAATGTCAGGTACACCAGCGCTACACCCTGGGCAGTTTGATGAAGATAGCTCCCAAATCATCCAGTAGTACTGTACATGATGTGAAAGAACTAGGGCTGCCGGCGGCCCGCAATCTGCTTAATCTTTCAGTAAACACTGCTCGAGGAATGAGGTGTTCTTGAAGTCATATTCGGGACAGTATCATGCTTTAAGGCCTTTCCTTTATCAAAGCATACTGCAAGATCTGGGTTCACCTGAGTCGCAGACGAGGATGGGCAGCTTGACGACATGTTCAGGTTCAACGCTTGAACACGAAGACCTGGACCTTAGCCTGCACACGGGGATTTTGGGTGCGAAACACTTGGTTCCCACTCCTCTGCGGCCAAATGCAAGATGGTTCTCTCGCACTTCTGTGTGAGAATTTGCATGGGTAGCTCTGAACTACTGGTTGCTGGCTTCGAACCCAGCGTGAAGCACAACTCGCAAGGCATAATCTGCTCTTCTTCCGACTTTGAAGGGGTGTCTACCTAGAGGCGCTGTAGTGCCGTAGTAATTAGTTTCTCTTTGGGATTCGCTAATAGGATCCTAAATCTAGGCCACAAAAAAAGGAACTACTATGGGGCGTATGGGTAAAAGTGTGTTTTTTTTGTGCTTTGCTGCAGATGTGCCGAAAAGCACGTGAAAGGCTTCCCTAAACCCTAAACCCTAAACCCTATCTTGGATCTCCAGACTTCCTGAACATGCGCCGTGTCCCCGACTCATTGCAGTTAGGCGGAGCACACCCAGAATACTGAGTCTGCCTTCTAATCTCACTTCAGATGGGCGTCTGCAAAATGCCGTGGATGTTGAAATAAATGTCAAGAAGCTCACCCTCCAGGACTTCGAGCTTGAACCACTTCACAAGGCCTGGAGGTCTCTTGCAAGGCAGGAAGATGTTGTCTTTGATCTCCTTCTTCTGCGACTCGTAAGCAATGTGCCAGGTTGCGCCGTCGTCGTCGGACTTCGCATGAATCCGGAAGGATGCCGACGCCGGTATCGTCTCACTAAAGTCAAAACCCTGAAGATGAACCGAGGCATTTGGAAGCAGCCACTGCATCCACCCCTTTCGGAGGGTAATGGTGTCTGCATTGCCCGCTACACGCTCGAGCTGGTCAGCGGTGTATTTGTCCTGCCCAGGTCCCACGATCACCGCCACCCAATAGCCCACAAAAGCACCGTTCATATCGGCATCCCGCCACTTACCCATGAGCCTGTCCAGCACATCTTCGGCGTACTCGTTGTTTGCTGGGATGTTGATGATCGATGCTAGGGAGTTGCAGTCCTTCCCTCCCCAGCTTTGGACGGTCTTCTTCAAAGCATCTGTCTTTGTGCACAGCAGGCCTGAGCCCAGGATCTCCTCCAAGAGCTCCGGCCGGAGTGCCGGACGCTCTTTCAGCGCTTCTGCCGGTTTGGCGAAGATGCAATCGAGCGCCTCTGCTCGCATCTCAGCCACATGGAAGCGGTCTGCTAAACCGAAAACCTCGCAGGCGACATCAGGTTTCAGCGCCTTCCGCACAAGATGCAAGCACAAAGGAGGCAATGCCTCAACCTGATACTTGTCTGCAATGGCAGCTACTTCCACCATAGCTGTGATGGAGCCCCCCACGCTCCCAGAGTACAAGAAGCGCAGGAAGATCTCTACTGCACTGCTCGAGAAGTCTGTGATGACGACCTGCTACTCCCGCGACTCGGCATAGTTGTCCGAGTTCAACATCTTCTCAAAAACGGGAGACCACTTCGCAAGGAGTGTAGACCACACCCTGAACTCTGTGCGTTGTACCGTTGCCTCAGCGTCCTTTGCACTGTCCAGCACGTCGGCCCCCGAGCGCTTGCGCTTCTTGCGCTTTGCCTCCCCCTGAGCGTCCTCCCCGTGCCCCTCAGTGCTACGCGACAACTCTTCGACGATGATCGTGAAGTTGCCGTCCTCGCCGAAGCATGCCGCCAACACCCGTGTGAGAGAATCCAGATCCTCCGCCGTCTCAGCCATGACTTGGCTGAGGCCAACAAGTTGTGCCTGCAAACCCTGTAACCAAACTCTACCCTAACCCTCCAGGTGCCTACCATATAGGGCCCTAGGGGCTCCAGTGCCCTATGTGGTAGGGTACCTGCGGGGTTAGGGCTAGTTCTCAAGGCCCCACCCGAATATTGAAAAATCCTGACAGAACCCTCACGAATCCAGAAGCTGGGCAAATGTCGCTCTAGAATCTCGAGCTGAGGAATCCCAGATCCGGCAAGCAAGGACACATGCTCAAACATCACCGGGAAGCCCCTCAGCAAAGGCCTTCTACGGGGTTTAGGGTTTAGGGCTTAGGGTTTTACATACCTGACAAACCCCAGTCTACTTCATTGGATCTGCATGGTTTTGTTCAGCCAATGATGACCTCAACACGATGCGAGCATCAGCTCAACAGCTGCTTGCTGAAAGAAACCCACTGGCTGCGGAACCCATCAGGCCCAAAGGGTCCAAGTGCTAGTATAGTATACACTGTTGGGGCCCAAAACCCTTTGGGCGGGTGCTCTAATCGCCTGTTTCGTACCGTTCTACACAATCGCGAGCACACACACACACACACACACACAAAGGCCTCAAGAACGCTGCCAAATGCTGCTCCACCTGTGCGGGCTTGGCATGTCGGACGGAGTGACGTCTTGCAGATCCCATGGCTCAAGAGAACTGAGCAGGGCTTAAGGCTGAGGCTTAAGAGGTTTGCAGGTTCGGGTTCTCTAAGGTTTCCAGGTGGAAACGAGGTAGAGTGAGAGCAGGGTTCAGGATGTGGGGTTTGGGGGCCTGGATTTAGGCGAAGATTGGTAAATCAAAACTGGGCTATATATGAAGACATGTTCAGAAGATGATACCGGGGCAATAGACGATAGACGAGGCTCAGATCGTGCAAGGGCTTTTTAAGTGCTTCGAGGGCAGAGTGATTTCGAGTATGTTTTGTGTCCCAAGCGCAAAACGCCAAACCGCATCAGAAACTATTGGTGTCTCGGTGGTGGCCTACCATGCAGGGTATAAGGCTTACAGCTCAGGCTTTACAATTTCGGGCTCAGCATTTCTGCAGTTTTCTGGGCATGGGGATTTCAGGGTTTTCGAGTCGACCTCGTAGCATCAGGGGCCCTAAATCATGTACAACCATTAGAACATTGTATTTGAAAACTCTCAGCGAGCCTCAAACTGGTTCGACACCTTTTCCCACCCTATCCAATCCAAAGTGAAATTGAAACTCTATCTAAATTGCCGAGCCCGATCAGACCAGCGAACCCTTTACAAAAGCCTCGACCATTGTATCCATCCTTCCTTACGTTTCACCTTCCTTACGTTTCACCTCGCAGAGCCCAAATCGACCGTGAACCTGCATTTTCATCAAAGCACAAAAGCCATCAACACTGCTACGACGAAGCGAAGGACACTTTGGAACACGGGGCGTGTCCGAGGTCCATGCGTCTGGCTGCAATGCTCGCCCTGGCAGCCGCAACGAAATATAATGAATTACAGGGACATACCAACGACAGACGTGGCCAGCTATGCAACCAGTGGTTTCGCGGTGGACTCGACTGTAGATTACGTTCTGCTACATGGGCAGATGGGGAGCACTCAGCGGAAAACAAGGGCAAGGATGGCTTTTGGGGTTTAATTCCAAGATAGTCGTAAATATGGCAACACACGACTACTGCAGACTAGTACAAGTGCAACTATAACTATAAGCCTACTTATAATCGGCTTACTACCCCTAAACCCTAAACCCTGGACCCTGAATCCTAAACCCTAAACCCCCTGGGCCTCTATGTAGGACCTTCGGCAACTGAGCTTCTCACTGGCCCAAAACCCAAGGAAACAAAAGTTGAAACTTTCAGAATCGACTACCTTATAAGAACCCCAAGAGTTGAAAAGTTGAGTTTACAGCCAATAAGGCTTTAACAGACCATAGAGCTTCGGTCCTCGTCTGCCCCTGCCAGCGCGCTCGCTCGGCTTTTTCCGCGCGTTGCGACACTCTCATATATACAGAAGGTGACAGGACCATGTCATATACTGTGATATTATCCCGCAAGCTCAAAATAGCCCAAAGAATATGAGTCCTTAGAGCCTAATGGTATCAGTCTACAGCCCATGAAACTCAAAAGCCCAACGGAAGCAGACGGCACACACCTTGAACTCTGCCTTCTCCGATCTGCGGCGGAAGGCCACTTCAGACGGACGTCTGCAAAATGCCACGGATGTTGAAGTAAAAGTCGGCAAGCTCCCCCTCCAGGACTTCCAGCTTGAAATACGTCACCAAGCCCAGAGGCCTCTTGCAGGCCAGGAAAGTGCCACCTTTGATCTCCTTCTTCTCCGACTCGTAAGCGAGGTGCCAGGTCGCGCCGTCTTCGGAGCACCAGATCCGGAAGAATGTCGCGGCCGAGATGTTTCCTCCCAAAGTGAAGGAAAACCCCTGAAGATGAACTGAGGCATGGGGCAGCCGCCACTGCAGCCACCCTTTTCGGAGGGTAAGTCGGAGAGAATTCGAGGCGAGGCCTTCGAGATTTTCTCGGGGGAAGGCCGCCCCCGGCTCCAGGATCACCGCCACCCAAGAGCCCACAAAAAGGCCCTTCCTCCCGGCCTTTATGTAGCGCTCCCAGAGCGCGTGCAGCACATCGCTCGTATGCTCACCCTGTGTTCGGACATTGACCATTGATGCCAGGGAGTCCGTGTCGTCGGTGCCCCAGCGTCGAAGCATCTCTTTGAGAACATCTCCTGATATGCACAGCAGGCCTGAGCCCAAGATCTCCTCCAAGAGTTCCATTCGGAGTGCCGGACGCTCTTTCAGTGCTTCTTCAGGGTTGGTGAAGATGCAATCGAGTGCCTCTGCTCGCATCTGAGCCACGTGAAAGCAGTCTGCTATAGCAAAGACCTCGCAAGCTACCTCAGGTGTGAGCGCCTTCCGCACAAGACGCAAGCACAAAGGAGGTAATGCCTCTACCTGATACTTGTCTGCTATGGCAGCCACCTCCACCAAAGCAGCGATGGAGCCCCTGACGCTCCCAGAGTACAAGAAGCGCAGGAAGATCTCGACAGCACAAGCCGAGAAGTCTTCAATGACGACCTCCGCCCTCTGCGACTCGACGCAGTTGTCCGATCCTACCATCCTCTCAAAGACAGGAGACCACCGGGCAAGCAAAACAGACCACACTTTGAACTCTGTGCGCTTCACACTCGCCTCAATTTCGATTGAACTCTCGAGCATGTCTGCCGAACGCTCTTCTACAATGACCGTAAAATTGCCGCCGCTATTGCCGAGCACGCAGCCAGCACGCCACTGAGAGAAGTCAGATCCTCCGCCGTCTCCGCCATGATCCCAAATGAAGCAGGGCTACTGCAGCCAGAGAATCTCGAGCTCAGGAATTCCGCAACGAAACATATTTAAAAGGGTTTAGGGGTTTGGGGTTTAGGGGTTTAGGGGTTTAGGGTTTACATCGCAAGTCGTCACCGGTGACACGGACATGTATAGTATCGTCAAACCATGTACCGGAAATGCTCCGAAACCTTGGCAAAGCAAACCAGCGAAAAGTACACAAGCACAACAGATGCCTGAACATGGCGTTTTGCAATGCCCCTCAGTGAAGAAGCGCCTGGTAACTCCCAGCCCACGCCCTGAACCCAAGCGCCCTGTCGGATGCCTAGGGTTTACTTAGCGGCCCAGGGGACTAAGTAAGTCGGTTAAAAGTAGGGTTATAATTGGGGTAACTCCATTTAGGGTACTTTATAACCTAACTACTCAGTTTTGTGGAGCCTGCTTCAGGGTTTAGGGCTATTCTTAAACCCAAGCCTTTCAAAGACATGGCTATGCTGCTTGAACAAGTTTGTGTGCCTACCCATGGCGTGGCGCCTACAGCCTACAAGCCATGCTCTGCGTAACAGAGGCCCGGACCACATGTGCATCATCCCTCTTATTAATCGCCGCACCAAAACACCAAATCAACGAATCGAACACCTGAAATGCCGATCAAACCGACAACAACAGCCGCGCAAATCATCGAGCACCTAAGCTGAAGCAGAAGCCGCTAACCCAGATCAACGGAATCCACAGCTGAGGACATCTGCCTTCCTTTTCCTGCCCAGAAATGTGGTTTAGGGGTTTAGGGTTTAGGGTCCAGGCTTTAGGGGTTCACATGACCGTGAAGTGACTTAGAACCTCAAAGAGACGGTCGCTGTCCTCTAAAGGAAGGCCTACCAGCGGGCTTCATGTTCGGTTTGGGGCGGGTCGGGTTGCATAGACCCCCAACCCTAAACCCTAAAACCTAATGATCAGACGTCCGGCCTTCGTCCTCAGCATTTGCGCTGAGAAAACACACCTTTGGGGCAAAGAGTACCCCAAAGCGGTTCGAGAATCCCTGCTGTGTGTTCAAGCCCTATTGCGTAGGGAACCCCACCCAAAACCTCCAAATTGTCGCATGAGCGAACAGTCGATGTCTGTAAAGATCAACACATCACAGAAGCTCCTAAAGTGGAGTTCACTTTTCGTGATTGCCGATGTACATGACGATTCTTCATACAGAGTTAGGAGTCTCCGCCTGCAAGGCTTACAGACTGAAATTTCAGTGTCGTGCAAGTTTACCTAGAGAGGCTTTTAAAGAGTTTGGAGGCTCTGCACGCGGGGTTCGGGGCTGCGCTTTTTTGGGGCTTGAAGTTCGAGTTTACATCTCATGCTATAGGAGTCTGAGGTCTCCCAGAGTCCCGGAAGGATCCAGAAAGTAGACGGTTTAGGGTTTAGGGTTTAGGGTTCCTGTAAAGTTGCACTGTAAAGTACCCCTTATTAGTCTTATAGGGTCCCAAACTAGTTAGGGGATCTACTTTCTAGATCCTTCCGTTGGTCTAGGCTAGGCTGTTCAAGGTCCCTCCCCTAAACCCTAAACCCTAAACCCCAAACCCTAAACCCTAAACCCTAAACCCTAAACCCTAAACCCTAAACCCTACACTTGCAG
>CAJNDV010033247.1:8631-23234 GCA_905221635.1 Symbiodinium sp. CCMP2456
AGTGGCACTCTCTAGATTTTAACATGTAGTTCAACACTACGGACACGATTGAAACAAATGCTGTGGGATAGAACTCTACACGCAAATACACGACACCAGGGCGTGGTGTTCTGTATAAAAAGGACCGTCAAAAAGGGACGCGAAATTTAGAGCACTACCCAAATCATGTTCCTTCCTTAACTCAGCTTCCTATGTTCAGTTCCGAAAATACGGGACCGGGTTTAGGGTTGAAGGAGTACCCCGAACCCTAAACCCTAAACCCAACAGCAGCTCAGGAGCAGCGGGCTGGTGCCATTTGGAAGGCTCTTGTCCACGGCCGCCCGGGCCGCGAGCAAGAACCTGACGTGGGTAGTTCCAAGTGGGTTTAGGGCCTACTTGGAGGTTCATGGGTAGTTCTAAGTGGAGCTATAAGTCCCCTAATATAGGTTGTAACTGTAGTTATCCCATAACCCTACTTATAACTTATAACTACCCATGAACCTCAAAGTAGGGCTTAGGGTCTACGACTTAAGGCTCTGAGCTCCAAGCCTGTGCACTTCCACATCCCTACTCACTTGGGTGATTGCCGGGTTTAGGGTTTAGGGTTTAGGGTTGGTTGTGGTCCCTTTTTGGGTACCCTCAATAAAAGGTGCCGTATTATAGTAAGGACCCAAAAAGGGACCATAATTTTGACAGCCACCCACTTGGCTGATTGCCCACGTCACTCGGGATGGGAGCAAAGGACACCATACAAACCAATGCAGGCACTAGAAGTGGGTTTAGGGCGCCTGGTTGAGGGTTTAACCCTAGGGAAACTAAAGGTTAACCTTTGAGATTCTCTTTATGGGGTTACAGCGGCCCAGCAAGATAAAACACCGGTTAAAGGTTACCAACTCTCTTCTTCTTGGGAGCTCTGCAACATCGGCATGACCTTCAATCACGGCCTTGATCAGAGGAGTGTACCCAATCACATCTGCCAAGTCGATGTCGGCACGGGCATCCAGCAACAAGCACATAATACTGAAGCGGCCCGATTCGGTTGCTGCTTGCAGAGGCGTCGACCCATCCATGCGAGTCCTGGATATGTCTGCCTGGGAACACAACAGCAGGCTTGCAACTTCCAGGTGTCCGTTCTGGCATGCCATGTACAGTGGAGTCTCACCGTTCCGCATTGCTCCGTCGATCTTTGAACAAGATGTTAAAAGAAGTTGCGCCATTGACACATGGCCATTCTCAGATGCTGCAAGCAGCGGGCTTGCACCGTTTGGCAGGCTCTTGTCCACAGCTGCCTGGGCCTCCAGCAGAAGTCGCGCGACTTCCAGATGCCCTCCAACCGAAGAACTGAGGAGAGGAGTCCACCCCGTCGCTGTCGCAAGGTCAGGATCTTGTGGCCTGTGTAGAACCTTCTCTACTTCAAGGATACGATTGTTATGAGCCTCTTCGACGAGCTCATTTATCTGAGCCTGGGACGTGCCACAGAAGCCGCACAAGACTACCAACTGCAGCTCCACTGGCTCGTTGAGAGATGCGGCGTCATCCAAAGGTCGACCATCCTCCAACAGCAATCGCTGCTTAAATCTGGGTTCTCCACAGACCTGGGTCACTGTTAGGAAGGACAGGAACAGCATCCTTCTGGTGGTCTCCTTAACACGAAAGTTACCAGGAAACTCAAACCACAAATATTCAGGAAGCTGGCAAGAAGCCTGTTGCAGCTGCTGCTTCAGAGCCTTGACAGGTTCACCTGCACCAACTTGCAGGTTCATGCGTAGTTTCTAAGAGTTACAACTGCCCCCTTTTTATAGGTTATAACTATAGTTCGCCTACTTATAACCCCTACTTATAACTCCCCATGAACCCTAAACCTTATAGAGTCCCTCTAAGTTAAAGGAACCTACTTCTAACCCCACTTCTAACTACCCATGAACCTCCAAATATGACCCCTTATAGACGCCTTATAGATCCCTTACAGAACCCTCTTATAGATCCTTATAGATCCCTTAAAGGAGCCTGACAACTACCCATCAGCCTCCAAGAATCTCCCTCAGCTCCTCCATCGGCATCGTGAACACTTCGCAGCCCGAAGCCATCCGGACGCGCAACATGCCGTGGCTGTGCAGGTCCAGGGCTTCATAAGCGATCCTTTTGGGGTTCCTACTGTTGATGATCTCAATCCTGCATTACCTTAAGGACCCTGAACTATAGGAATAATGGTATATTCCTTATTATGGGTAATGCAGGACTTATATCATCAACCGAACCAGGGTTCTAGCAAGGCTCGTCCTGAGGTTTGCAGAGTGCTGCCGGTAAGAATGCGGGTTTTGGTGCTTGAAGGATCAGCGGACTTGGCAAGTAAGGCTTGTAGTGATTTTAGTGCCTTGGCTGGTTGATGATCAGATAGGTCTAAGGTTGAAACCATGGGCCCCTAGTATGGGCCCTTAGCCCTGGGACCCTTATATATCTACTATAGACCCTATATGTACCCTTAAGGGACCCTAGAACCCCCCTAAGGATCCATATTAGGGGCCCATACTTCCAACCTTAGGATGGGCATTATGAACCGAAGTTCTCCTCTTGCTAGCCGAGAGACAGCCCAATGCCCCTTGCTCTAGGAACCCTAAACCCTAAACCCTAAACCCTAAACCCTAAATCCTAAACTAGAGGTACCCTGTTTCGCAGTTAGTAAGGAGTCCTAACCCCTAAACCCTATTATAGGGGCCTTAATAATAAGAATGGGCTTTTGGGGTCCTTTGTAGTATAGTTGAAACAAGAAACCCACAAAAATAGTATAGGTAGTTATTAGGCCCCCTATCTTAGGGGCACCTCAGAATGCATTCAGAAGTTCAGGCTCGGTCTAAACCTGTGCACCAGAACCCCGCAAAAGCCGAAAACAACAGGCTCTGAAGCCCCAGACGGTTTAGGGTTTAGGGTTTAGGGTGGTTTTGATTATGGCCCAGGGCTTAACGGTTTAGGGTTTAGGGTCTAGGTAAAGCCGAAAAGAAAAGGCTCTGAAGCCCCAGGTTTTGACTATGGCCCAGGGCTTAACATGACTGGTTATACGGAGTATGTTATGGTAAATTTAGAAATTTAGGCTCACGGCTAGGACGGGCCCATACGACTAAATGCTTAATTGCCACACGCCCAAAACTCCTTAACCCTAGAACCTGTTTCTGATTATGGTTTATCTAATGCCTGCACGGGAACACCTCATGCCGGTTTAGGGTTCGGGGTTTTGCAGTTTAGGGTTTCGGCTTTAGGGTTAAGCAAGCTGACCTGTAGATCTTCGAGATATCCAGCGACTGCAAACTCCTTCGGTAGATGACATAGTTCGTGCATTACCCAAAATAAGGACTTTACCACAATTCCCATAGTTTAGGGTCGTTGAGGTAATGCAGGATTTATATCATCAACAGCATTCTCTCCTTAAAAATATAGGGGCCGTAGTAATTAGAATCGGGTCTCGGTGCCAATTAATTATTGTTATTATTAGTACTATAAGGAACCGTATAGGTAACAATCAAGGCCCCTATACTACGCCCCTCCCTTCGGTTCAGCACTGCTACGGTTATGGATCCTGTACTGCAACAACCCAAACCGGAAGCCTAGGCCCTGAAAAGTATACACCCCTTAAAGAAGCAGGGTAAACTAACCAGTGGTCTACATATCATTAAGCCTCCTTATCCCTAAAGCCTCAACCCCAAACAAAAAACCTAAACCCAAAGCCCTAGACCCTAAAACCTGAGCCCTAAACCTCTAAACCCGAAACCCCCCAAAACCCTAAACTGTAGAACCCCGAAACCCGCAAACACTAAAACTAAGAAAACATCATGGGATCCCCGGGCCCCAGCCCACACCTATCGGCTCCAGCGCCGATTTCGTGTGGCAGCAGTGGCAGCTGCAAACACTGGGGCGACTTTGGCCCATTTTCTTGCGCAATGTAGAGGCCTTAATAAGTAGAATGGGGTTTTGGGGTTTCTTTAAAGGGTCCCTTAAAAGGGATACTACAAGGGCTGCTATAAGGGTCCAGGGTGTAGGGGCCTTAATAGTTAGAATAGGGTTTCCGCGCCCATTATATTTATAATAAGGAACCCCCCCACAATAGTTCTAGGCAATTATTTAGGCCCTAAACCCTAAACCCTATACCCTAAACCCTCTTATTTAGGCCCCTATATTAGAGGGTTTCGGGTTTCGGGTTTAGGTCTTAGAGGTGGCAGGCTTGAGCGACTTAGCCCAACAGTTACCTGGGGTTGGGGTCTGACGTCTTGCGGTTTAGGGCTTGGGGGGCGCTGTCTGGAGTGCGCAATTAGAGGGTTTAGTGTTTAGGGGATAAACCAACTATAGAAAATTACTGCTTGTTGCTTCCATACCTGGCACTTCTTATTGGGGACGGCTCTGAATTAGAACAGCCCCCTCCATGCGAGATGCGGACGAGCCGGACGGTGCAGAATTGTAGAGTTTACGGGAAAGGGTTGAAGGGTTAAGGTCAACCTGTCGCACCAAACCCTACAAACTACTGTTGACGATATAAACCCTGCATTATCTTAAAGACCCTAATCTATGGGAACTATGGTGCATTCCTTATTTTGGGGTAATGCAGGATTTATATCATCAGCCGAGCAGGTCATGCCATGTTAGTTTCATGGCCTGTGCCCCTTTGCACACAAATTTTCGGATCCACCGGTGGGGTGTACTTTAACCCACCAGAACCTACTTTTTTGTAGGGTCCCTAAAAGTCCCATATTAAGGTTTATAATCAGTACCTACAAAAAGTGGGTTTTGGTAGGTTAAGGTAGATTCCATTGCCCCAGAAGGTAGCGCAAATTAAGTATTTGTGTGGGATCCATGGCCCAGGAAAGGAAAACACTAAAACAACGTAACCAAGAGCTTTGTAGCATATTCAACCCTAAACCCAAATTTTGGGTTAAGGGGTTTGGGTTGGTGTTCAGGGTTTAGGGTTCTGGGGTTTAGGGTTTAGGGGTTTCGGGTTTACTGTTCAAGGTTTAGGGGTTAGGGCACCCCCAAGCCCTCCGCAAAAGCAGCTTCTCACCACTTGCCCATAACACATTAGGTTGGATCCTCGGGCAGGGTGTCGGGTTTAGGGTTTGTTCTACACTAGCATCGCCTCGTATATGACCTCAATGATGTAGGGCCTTCAGTGTAGGGTTTCGAGGCATACTGCACAATAAAGTGTAAGAATGAAGCCAAAAAAGCTTTGTTCTAGCTTTATGGTGCCTACATTCACTGATAGTCATATCCCTTGAGATATTCCCGAGAAAATGATACTCTTCTCTCGTCCAAAACCCTTTCAAAGCTATCAAGGTTCCTCTGGTGCAGCTTTTCGGTAGGAAAAGGACCTTGACACCTAAGCCCTTAATCGCATACCCCACGCAGCCGTCTACACCCTTAAACCTCCTGCTAATGACCCGTTTACACCACAAAGCGCCCTCAAACATCCCCAATGAGTCCAGGGTGTCAGGGCTGTCACGCTTTGGGCAGTAATTAGGGTTTAATGTAGGGGTCTTAATAAATAATTCGGATTTTGGGCTGCTTTATAGTACAACTATAGTAATTAACCCCAGCGAATAATCTTGCCATGTAGCCAAGCTTCTATAGCAACCTCAGCCCTTAGCCCTAAACCCCACTTGGAGGGTCGGAGGACTTAGTAAGTCGATAATAAGTACAGTTATATGTGCCCTCATTGGGAGTTATGGTACTCCTTTCTCTATAAAATAACTACTTACTAAGTCCCCCGACCCTAAACCCTAAACCCTAAACCCTAAACCCTCCAAGTATATATCCCCTCGAGCCCTGGATCCGGAAGTCGGCGCTGACTTTTCCACTGTACTCCGCTGCATGTCCTGTACTCCTCTGCATCCATGTGCCTGGCAGCACTTGGGTCTTAGGGCTTACTTGCAGGTTCATGGGTAGTTATAAGTAGGGTTATAAGCAGGGTAACTATAGTCAGAACCTATAGTACGGGTCAGCACTCACTTGCGTTTTAGGGCTTAGGGTGTAGCATTTACGCCTCGGGGATTCGGAGGCATCTAGAACATACTTCAAGTTCCACTTCAAAACGCATGAGATCCTACGAAAGGGATTCGGGAGTTTCAGAAGCAAGAAAAGCTTGATCTACCCTAACTTCAAACTTCTAACCTGTTATGTGCCATGGAATAGTCGATCAGGAAGGGGTGACGAGGCAGGAACAAGATGTGAATGAAGGAATATTAAGGTACCGAAACTATTCCTCAGCGCTGGGCATGATAATCATAGTATACCCACACGAAACCCTATGCCAATCATCAGGGCCACATGCTCACGCTGACCTCTGTTCTTCAATAACCACGCCCAACGCCCAAAAGAGTTGACACTTTTATCAACGAAGGCCACGTAAGCACACCCAACACAAACTACATGTCTCCCCCAAACCCTAAACCCTGGCCGTTACCCCTGAACCTCATCCAACACGCCCTGCTCCCTGCCAAAGAAGCAGTTCTTCCGCTGAGGAAGTAAGTAACCTAGCGGCTCAGTATCCTGGCCCAAAGGAGGTTAAGCTTTTAACTATGATGGGGTTATATAAAGCCCAAACGGTTAAACGGTTAACCAAGTACACCTAAGCCAGTGATTCTCAGCAAGTACCAAATTGAATCGAAGTCAAGCACAATGCAATTGAAACCTACCACTAAATCCCTAAACCCCAAAAACCCAAAATTCTAAAACCCCTAAAGCACCTAAACCCTAAACCCTCAAACCCTAAACCTTTAGCCTCGCGCGGGCCGTCTTTGGCCCTTACACCCTGTACCGAAGGACTCGGAGGAGCCTAGCCCGAGCGTCTGCGGGCGTGGGGGTTCACCTTTGCAGGGTTTAGGGTTTCATTAGGGTTTTGGGTTAATGCTGTTTTTCAAGTGCGATGGGTTAAGGGTTTAGGGTTTAGGGTTTCGGGCTTGGGGTTTCGGTGTAGGAACCTGACTCAGAAACCCTGGCCCTATAACCCCAGAATATTAGGATTCACACCATAGAGAACCCTCGTAAAGACCCAGGATTCTTCGTAAACCCTAAACCCTAAACCCTAAACCCCAAACCCTAAACCCTAAAACCTAAACCCAGGATTCTTCGTCATTTCACATCAGGTGCATAGGGGGCGTCCGGCGCCTGGTGCTGTTCGGGGGCTTGGATTCGTACTGCTGATGGACAAAACCCTGCAGTACCCATTATAGGGAATATACCATAATTCCCATAGTTTAAGGTCCTTAAGGTCATGCAGGATTTTGTCCATCAACAGTATGGCTTATCTAAACAACGTACAGAAGCGGAAACTAGTGCGATTTGGGGGTTTCCGAAATTAGGGGACCCTGATATAGTACCCTAAATAGTAGGATCCTTTTCTAAGGACCCCAAAATAAGGTACCCCTTATTTTCGGAAACTCCCATTTGAGGGTTCAATGCTCAGTATGTTCCGACCGTAGATATGTTGAGTCATGGAACATTGGAAGTAAACGCTGCGCCCGGCCGATCAGCCGCAGCGAGCTGAACTTGATTTTTCAGGAAAAAAGCGACAGTATTGGAATTAAGAGTGCGCAGTAAGTACGGGGTACCAGTTCCCCTTGTATATGGATGCTTTCACAATAACCCTGTGTTTTAACGCATCCAAGCAGCGTTCAGGACTTGAGTTGAAAGCTGGGACTTATATCAGCCTCTGCCCTAAAACTTGCGAGCCGCACGCCCTACAGCCTAGGGTTTAGGGTTTAGGGTTTAGGGGTTTAGGGGTTTAGGGTTTAGGGTTTAGGGTTTAGGGTAAGATTCAACATCCCTGGTTGCAGGAAAGCCCCTGGTTGCCGTGTGTACAAACATGTACATGCGTATATGGGTAGTTTGCTACATTAGGGTCCCTTTTTCGGTCCCCCAAAAAGTACGGCACCCTTACAAAAGGACCCCTAAAAGGGACCTAATTTAGAGAACTACGCATATCCCCTAAACCGCAAAAGGCCTGGGCAAAACATCCCTAGCGTGCAAACCTATAGCAGGGCTTCGCACAGACTCGGAGATACTCTTTACAAAGACCCCAGAAAAAAACACCTTGTCGGACCTTCATACAGAACCTGCAAATGCTGAACCCGAAAACGCTTAAAACCTTATATAAGCTCGAACCAGCCTCAAACGTACAATGTCAGTGCCTTCAAAATCAGAAGAGGGTCCAAGGGTATGTTGTACTATGCTTGCAGTAAGGAGCCCCCAAAATACGATTGGTAACTGTTTCCCAAAAGCCTTAACCTCAATACTACTCCAAAAAGAAACCTTCGCTTGCTTTTACTGGGCTTCCAGGCGACTCAGGCTTCTCTTCCTTCTTGAGCTCCGTCTTTTTGGACTCCTGTGGTTTAGGGGTTTAGAGGTTTTGGGGGTTTAGGAGACTAGGGCTTAGGGTTTGCGGCTTTAGGGTTTAGTGGTTTAGGGGTTTAGGGCTTAGGGTTTACGGCTTAGGGTTTAGGGCTTACATATTAAGGATGATTCGAGAAGTTAGATTTAGGGAGTACGAAGCAGAGTTTGGGGGTGTAGGTGTAGGAATGAGAGATGCAGTACGGTTGATGATACAAATCCTGCATTACCCATAATAAGGAATGCACCGTAGTTCCCATAGCTTAGGGTCCTTAAGGTAATGCAGGATTTATATCATCAACCGTAGTGCTTCCTACCAAGGGACCCCTTGATTTCTGGATTTGCGGGTTTGGTAAGCGCAATTTTAACGGTTTTGCATGGCTTCGGGCTTTGCAGAGCTGAATACCTAAGTGAGGGGTCACAGGGGCACAGCGGGCCCCAAACCCTAAACGCCTAAGCCTTAGACGCCAAAACCCCTGGGTTTAGGGTTTCGGGTTTCTGGTGCTCGGCTTTGATGAGTTTTGAGTTGGAGGTTTCTGAGACCTTACAAGAGCTGTCTATCAAGCCTTGTCGGCTCAACGCTTACACAAGGCCTTGGGGCCTTGGGGGTTCACAGAACTGGCCTTGAAGTCCAAAAAGGGCTGATGTTATAGGTACCGGTTTAGGGTTTAGGGTTCTTGTCAGAACCTATAGAAACTCTGGTGTGTAAGAAACCCGGACGCCGAAAGTCCATAAACCCTAAACCCTAAACCCGCCGAAAGTCCATAAACTAAACGCCTAAACACAAAAAAACACCTGAAACCTTCACTCCGGCAGTCCGATCAAGAAGCCGATGACACCAGAAAAGAACCCCAGCCCCCCCCCAAACCGTAGGGTTTACCGTTTTAGGGTTTTAGGGTCAGGGTTTGGGTTTTAGGGTTTAGGGTTTAGGGTTTCGGGTTTTAGGGTTTAGGGCTTGGGGGTTTAGGGCTTAGGGAACCCCACACCTTGCTCAGCACGGTAAAGCTCTGTAACGCTCTGGAACTCAATAAGCACACAAAGACAGGGGTCCGGTACTGGAGAGTCGAAGATAACGTGTTCTGTAGACCAGAGTTCAGACCTTCTTACAAATCCCAAAGCAAGAAAAGCATCTGGGAATCATATGGGTAGTTTTCTACATTAGGGTCCCATTTTGGGGTCCTTTTTATAAGGGTGCCATACCATATTGGGGACCTAAAAAGGGACCCTAATTTAGACAACCACCCATATGAGAACCGTATGCGAAGCTGGCAAGACCAACCAGTATCTGCTGAAAACTCCAACAGACAGAGCTGATATTCAAGATATGCTGAAACCCTACACCCCCAATTAAAGGAAACTAGAGGTGGGGAGTTTAGAGTATATAAGACTTCTATGAGGCTTCCATAAGGTATATAGGCATTCTATACGGCTCCTATAACGGTAACTACCCACTTGAAAATGTCCTAGACCTAACCAAACTCCCAACCCTAAGCCCCAAAAGCCCCGATCCCCAAGCCCGCATGAGGGTCTCGTACCTGGGCTTCCTCCTCCGTGGGCTTCGTCTGAGCGAGGAAGTCGGCGCAGAGTAGATGTGGTGGATATTCGTTCTTAGGCCTTTCAATATCATACAACCTAATTTAAACATCACAATATCACGGCAAACCATATGATATTAAACAATATCGCATCATGCGTGTAATATAATACCCCATGATATAAAATATATATCTTAATATACTATACTACGCTATACTATATTATACTATACTATGCTATGCTATACCATGCTATACTATGCTTTACTATACTTTACTATACTATACTATACTATACTATACTATACTATACTATACCATACTCTACTATACTATACTATACTCTACTATACTATACTATACTCTACTATACTCTACTATACTATACTATACTATACTATACTATACTATACTATACTACAATCTACTCTACTCTACTCTACTCTACTCTACTCTACTCTACTCTACTCTACTCTACTCTACTCTACTATACTATACTATACTATACTATACTAAACTTAACGCTACTACAATGCAATACAATATAACATAATGCGATGTAGTACAATGAAATATATGTTTACTTCAAAATATAGTGAACAGCACAACATAATAGCATGAAGCATACTAAACATGATATGAAACAACGTAGGGCTGAGGGCCAAGGGCTTGAACTATGGTGATCTCACCGTTTATGTTCTAAAACGCGCACTTATAGATGCTAAACCCCGAGCCCCCACAAGCAGTGCCTGCTTGTATTGGTTTAGACTCAGACCTGGCTGCGTGAGATCTATTATAGGATGCCTGGTAGCATAGTCGGCTGGTTTAGGTTTTATGGCTACGGGGCTGTTTCTGCAGGTATCGGCTTGCTGCATAAGAGGCTCAACAACAAAATAGACCTTTTTTTGAGGAGCCCGAGGTAGCATGGTAGACTTTTGGCCCCCACCGTCGCCGAATTTTCTGGGCCGCGGTGATCCAAGGGCTTGAACAACTAGAACAGATTATGAGATGCCTTTTCAGTGCAATCGAAGTAAGAAACCATTAGGACTAGTATCCGCAATTTGCTCTGACCCCTACACTACTCGGTTTTAATGCTGTGGTGCAAGGTTTAGGGTAGAATAGAACTTGCAGCTACATGGGTACGATCAAGAAATATAAAGCCACATTCAAACGGCTGAGCGGGGTAAGATACGGTCATTTGAAAACCTGAGCCCCAAAATAGCAGAGGAAACAACAGTGCTACTTGGGAGCCTAGCATAAGGATGACTGTGCAGAATACAGGGTTCAAGAAGGTTACTTCCTAAACCCTAAACCCTAAACCCTTATGACCCTAAACCCCTAAAGCCCCTAAGCCCCTAAAACCCCTAAGACCCCTACGACCCTAAACCCTGCCAGCTACACCGCTCCGAGGCCTTGTCCGTCTCACTCATCCCCTCTTCAAAGGCCTCGTCGGTAGGTTAGGGTTTAGGGTTTACGGTTTAGGGGTTTAGGGTTTAGGGTTTGGGGCTTACGGTAGGTTATGGTTTAGGGCTCACTTACATGAGTAGGACACGTTGTAAGTAGGGTTATGAGTCAGGGAACCATTGCAAACAAAAAACAACCACACCCCAAACCCGAAGTACTGTTGATGGACGAAATCCTGCATGACCTTAAGGACCTTAAACTATGGGAATTATGGTATATTCCTTATAATGGGTAATGCAGGATTTTGTCCATCAGCAGTATACCCCGAGCCAGGTTAACAACCCTGCTGACTGCGGGAGATTAAAGCTTCCGTCATGGGGGGTATGGGGCAACATAACAGCGTATAGTAAAGTAGGTAGAATGGTATCGTATCGGATCGTTTGGTAAAGTATAGGAAGACATAGTATGGTATAATATAGTATACCATACCCTAAGCCCTAAACCCTAAACCCTAAACCCTAAACCGCCCCCTAAACCCTAAACCCTAAACCCTAAACCCCTAAACCCCTAAACCCATCGTACGGTATCGTGTAGCAGATTAGAGAAGAGTGGATTAAAGTATAGCGCAATTCAGGGAATCGAATCAGCAAACAAAATGGAGAGGTCTAAGGAACCTCCTGATTCAAGGAAACTACAGGTGGAGAGTTTAGGGTATATAGGGCTTTCATAAGGCTTCTAGAAGGTATATAAGCCTTCTATAAGGCTCCTATAACGGTAGCTGCCCACCTGAAAATGTCCTAGACCTGAAGATTTCCCGGTACCTGGGTCCTCAACTTCCTTGGGAGTCCCAGAGGACCCAATATCCCTTAAGTAAGGAATATACCTTAAGTTATAGGGGCCTTACTATTATGGTTTAAAGTATATTCCTTAATTGAGGAATATACCTTAAATTATAGAGGCTTTTTTATGATGATTTAAGAAGGAATATTCCTTAATTAAGGGGTATCGGGTTCTCTGGGTTCTGTCTTCCAGAAGTTCGAGGCTAAGAGTTGGGAGCCTCAAGAGGTAGGATGAAGGTAGGTAGGATGAAGGAGCCCTTATATAATAAGGGTTTAGGGTTTAGGGTTTAGGGTGTAGGGTTTTGGATTTATAATGAGGACTCTTACAAATTTGAGAGGTTTAGGGTTTAGGGTTTAGGATGAGGAGTTTTTATAAATTTGGGATTACCCCACCTACCTTCATCCTACCTTTCGAGACCTCTGAAAGAAGACGCTACCTAGATCCGGCGCTCGTCAGTGTATTTGGCATGGGCCAGGACCACTCTGGCCCCATTCGCCGCACTTCGGAACAGATCCCTGCACTTGGGAGAGTAGAACCCTAAAGGAGGCCTTAAGTCCTGCACCTTAAAGGCCCTGCAACTTAAACCCTGCGACAACCTTGAGCAAGGTGTCCAGCTTCCGGAGTACCCCAAACGGAACAGCACAAAACATCCGCTCCACAGCCTTATCCACCTGCATATATACACATACACGCACATATTGATCTACACACACAGGCCACAGAGATCCTTAAACCCAAAACCCATAAACTCTAACCCCCAAACCCTGAACCCTAAACCCAAACTAAACCCCAAAAAAGCAAATAAGCAAAACTTAGGATAGGGATATCCCGTATAAATCCCCTTATAATGAAGCCCAATAAGGTAGGGATATCCCTACAACATGCTTATGCTTATGTCCTTTTTGGGTTCCCAACCTAGACCCACCCCCTAAACCCTAAACCCTAAACCCTAAACCCTAACCCTAAACCCTAAACCCTAAACCCTAAACCCTAGACCCCTACGCCCTTTTGAGCCCTTACAGAATCGGCTCCTTCGGCACCTCCTTGAGGTCTCCAGCTGCCTCGCGGCCCGTTTTGAACTGGTCTAAGGCCCCGCCCTCGCCAGCCCCAAACCCTACACCCTTAACCCTAAAAGGGTTTAGGGTTTAGTGTTTAGGGTTTCGGGGTTTGGGGGTTTAGGGTTGAGGGGTTTAGGGTTTAGGGTTTGGGGGTTTAGAGTTCAGGGTTCCTTAACCCTAAAACCCTAAAGCCCCAATCCCTAAACCCGAAGCCCCTAAAGCCCGACACCCCTGCCTGGACCCTGAGAAACCTGTTCCAAAATATGATGTCCTTGTGCATCTTGTTTGGGGATCAAATAAACCCTGAACCTGAGCTACCTGTGAAAATAGGATCAACGCCTTAGAGCAATTGCGGCATCGGGAGCGCCATGCCCTTCACAAAAATCACCTATAGCCTTCAGCCTACAAGGCATATCCCGCCTCATGGATTGAACGGGGTATTCGTAGGCCTTTTCATAGGCTTCATAGGGTTTGTTGAAGGCGTCATACCTCAGCTGGAATTCTTGACGTTTCATGGCGGCTTCAGGGCTTATGTTAGGTGCTTAAGCCCCCTGGCAGCGGAATCCCAATCTCGCCAAGAATCGGGCCACATGACCATGTGCTCGACACCCAGTTCAGTAAGACACCATGCCAGCTGTGGAATGTCCTCCCAGACCTGGTCTTTGCCTTGCAGCAGCTCGGCGTGAGGTTCGAAGTGCCTGGCACCCCGGTCACCGCCGGCCGGCGGTATCTGGTTGCGGCCGCTTTCAGGAACGCGAAGATGGGCTTGACTTCTCCGACCAGTACTTCCCTGTTGAAGGACTATCGCTGAGGGGCACTGCCCCTACCTGCACCCCGCAAAACGGAGCAAATTTCAAATCTCAAGCCTCAAAGCACCCTTCCAAGAGACAACCTAAGCCGTTTGCCAAACAAACACCCCAACAGACCCCAAACCTACAAAACCACTTCCCTGGGATGTCATAAACCCTTGCATAGGCTTGCGGAGGACTCTTCCAACACGCTACATCACAAATCCTCCTCAACCCCAAGATTCCATCTAGAAAATAGGATTAGGGTTTAGGGTATAGGGTTTAGGGTAGATAGATCGATGGGTAGATCGATAGATGGATGGTTAGATAGAAGAAATACTCCAATACTGCAAGCACGTTGGGACCTAGCTGTCTTTTTGTTGTCAACCTGCTGTGCTTACATGATAACTTTAAGGAAAAGAAGTCTTCAAGAGAATCATGGCGACACGGAGAGCGACCCTTTTCCATCCAATCCTCATCAAAAACCCCATGAGACCACACCAACTGAAGAAACGACCATATCTTTATTTCAATGTACCTAGATACTTGCTCATTTCTCAAGTGTTTGATTATGACGTCTTGGTTCTTTTAATACAACGAAATGCACTTGACCCTAAGCCCTAAACCCCAAA
>CAJNDV010033247.1:23544-35990 GCA_905221635.1 Symbiodinium sp. CCMP2456
GGATTCAGAGTTTAGGGTTTGGGGTTTAGGGCTTCAGAGTTTAGGGTTTAGGGCTTTAGGGTTTAGGGTTTTGGCTTTAGGGTGTAGGGCTTTGACATTAGGGTTTAGGGGCATTGCTGCGGGCTCTTTGAAGGGAGCCTTTGGATCTCTCCAACGCCTAAACCCCAGACTCTGAGCCCGACTTTTGAAAAGGTTTGCAGTGGGGTTCTATATTAGGGTTTAGGGTTTAGGGTTTAGGGTTCTCAGAATGTAGGAACCTGATCAAGAAACCCAGGCCCCATAACCCCACTATTCTATGGTCCATATATACAGAACCCGAATCAAGGCCCAGGGTTTATGAATCAGGTTCCTACATTAGAAGGGTCATACGGGGGTTTCCGAAAATAGGGGACCCTAATATAGTACCCTAAATACTAGGATCCTTATTATAAGGACCCCCAAAATAAGGTACCCCCTATTTTCGGAAAGTCCCATATAAGGGTTCTTTCAAGATCTGGGGCCTTGGTAGCATTGGGACATGTACTGCACTACAATTAACCACCTGCAAACCCTATGGAACCCCCCCAACTGGCGTTCAGGCTTGTCTCGGAGTTGTGCAGGGCTGTCAAGAATAGAGTTCGAGGCTTTAGCCTTTAGTGGGTTTGGGGTTTCAGGGCATGCGATGCGGACAAGCCCCAATATTAGACCAAGCCCATGATGGCTAAATCCATAAGCCCTAAAATCCCGGACCTGAAAGCCCTAAACCTGAAGCGTTCCAAACACGGTCCCCTCAAGCCGAAGCCCTGGATTTTGGGATTTGGGCGGGTCGAGTTACCCTTTTAAATAGCCCTATACCCATAATGAATCCTAAACCCTAAACCCCCAAACCCCTAAAGCCTAATTTACCCGTTTGTGTGGGTCGAGCTTACCCTGTAAATAATTAACCCTAACCCTTAACCCATAATAAACGCTACAGCCTAGTTTACCCTGATCTTCAAGCCGAAGCCATGTATTTCGGGATTTTGGGGTTTGTGCAGGTCGAGTCGAGTTTCGGAACGTAGTTTTTCAGGCTTTGGGTCGGGGCCATGACCAGGCTTCGACAAGTTTGATGTATTGTTTAGCTAGATTTAGGGATCGGGTTTCGAAACCTCGGGAATAGGATTTAATACAATTGTTGATGGTTATATAGAATATACTGCTGGGCGAAACAATTTCGCATATAGAATATTATATTATATTATTATATATATATATATGTATTCGAACCCTGCATGTACATATAGGCTGAGCCCTAGAATTCCCGTTAAAGCAAACCCTAAAACTCCTAACCCAAAGCTGGTGTCAATCAGAAAATTATAATCACTTCGCAAACCTTCCGAATTCCGGGCTGCAAGGCGAAATCCGCAAAGCCGAACTTCCAAACCCCCACATCCTTCTCCCTCAATCCCTGGACCCTACTCCTACCATCCTGGATTCAATGGCCTTGCTCCCTTTTGCGGGAAAGTAAACTCATGTTGGAGATCCCTGAGAAAGAAGCCATAACCCCAACAGGCAACACTCAAACAAAGTCCCCAAGAAATACAGGAACCCTTAAAGGAAACCTCAACTGGCCTTAAACATGATCTCTGGGAAGATCCTATGGGTTAATATAGAACCCTAAACCCTAAACCCTAAACCCTAAAACCTAAACCCTAAACCCTGAACCCTAAACCCTAAACCCGAAACCCGAAACCCTAAATAATTGCCAAGGCTGGGTTGCGAACCCTCTCGGAAGCCTTGCTTGAAGGATCGGGTCACTTTCATGGGGTTTAGGGTTTAGGGTTTAGGGTTAGGGCTTAGGGTTCAGGGTTTAGAGTTTAGGGTCTAGGGTTTAGTAAGCAAGGTAACCACGGTCGCGTTTATCTATGATGTACTCAGCACCTTACTACGTCCCCTCATCCTTTAAGTATAAGCCGCTTGTAATGTAGAGGCCTTCATAATTAGAATCGGGTTTTGGGGTATATTATACTACATACTGTTGATGGACAAAATCCTGCATGACCTTAAGGACCTTAAACTATGGGAATTATGGTATATTCCTTATAATGGGTAATGCAGGATTTTGTCCATCAACAGTACTACAATGAAAACCAGGAGCCGCTAAAATAGCGTAGGTAGTTGTTAAGGCCCCTATATTACCGAACCCCTATCGTAACCCTCCTTGTATCCCTTGTAAGGAACACTTTAAAGGAGCACTAGTCTAATTCTTCAGACTCCTACATTAAACCGCCTGTAGATCCCTAAACCCTAAACCCTAAACCCCTAAACCCTAAACCCTAAACCCCCTAAACCCTACACCCCAAACCCCACACCCTGAAGTTGGGGCCCGCGCCACTAGCAACTCAGAGGTACCCAGGCCAAAGAGATGTCGCGTGGTGACTGTCCTTCGGTTTTTTTGAGGATTAGGGTTTAGGGTTTAGGGTTTAGGGCTTCGGGTTTAGGATTAGGGCGTCTTTTGAGGGGTCTTGGGGCTGAGGCTTTAGGGTTTAGGGTAGAGGTAGGGCGCCTTTAGGGTTTGGGGCTTCAGGGTTTTAGGTTTTATGGGTCTACTCTTGGGTTTGGGGTTCAGGGTTTTGAGGATTAGGGCGTCGATTAAGGGTTCTTGGGTTGAGTGTTGGGGATGTAGACCGTCCTTTGGGGGTTGGGACTTTGAGGTTTTAAGGCATCAACTAGGGTTCTAGGCTTGGGGTTTTGGGTTTGGATGTAGACTGTCCTTTTGGGTTCGGTGGCTCATTGCGGTTTAGGGTGCAGGAGTATGGTAGGCTTCAGGGTTTGGCGTTCTTTTGGAGTTTCTCAGGGGAGTCGAGCAAAGAGTGCTGTAGAGTTTAGGAGGCTGGGACTTTGGAAAACCGGGTTCAGGGTTTAGGGTTTAGGGTTTAGGGTTTAGGGTTTAGGGTTTAGGGTTCAGGGTTTAAGGTTTAGCCTCTCCTGTATGCTTCTTGATGGGATCCACAAATCTATACGGGCCGCACAAGAATTTCTATGGGTTTGTTGAAGTTTAAAGGTTTAGGTGCTTCGGCCTATAGGTTTCTAGGCTGAGGGTGTTGCCGCCTGTTAGGGTTCAGGGCTCACCGTTTAGGAGTTTAGGGCTGTGCCTTCGGGCCCTTGTGGCGCTTGCTTTTTCAATCTCCCCAACTATCTTCTTCGTGTTTGGTTCTTGTCACTCAAAATTGAACCTAAACTCCTGAACCCTTTAACCCCCAAACCCCAAACCCTAAACCCCTTCGACTTTTTGCAGAGTCAGGATGCCGAGTGTGGGGTTTGGGTGCTTAGGCTTTGGGGCTGGGTTAAAATAATGTAGGCTCTGCGTTGATATCCGAAAAATTTATGATTGGGTGCCTGTGTGGGGCCCTTCAACCTATTGAGCTCCGTTAACCTCTAACACTTTCCTATCGGACCCGCTTCAAAAACCCTGTGAAACCCGAAAGTGTCCCCATATGAAGTCTTTTTTAGCTCATATCGAACCCTTTATACCCTAAACCCTATCAACCCTCAACCCCAAACCCCACACACCCCGTAAACCTTAAATCATACTGAGGAATCCTACTACGATTCAAACTGTGCATTCCCTAATCATGATGCTAATTAAGGGAACCTAAACCCTAAACCCTATACACCCCTTAAAAACTACAGTGCGTCAGATCCAGCCTCTCAGGTCTCGAAAGGGTCGGCAGAGCTCCGGTCAGAGGTGCCTTCGTGGGTTTGATAGGGTTTAGGGTTTGAGGTTTAGGGTTTAGGGGTTTAGGGTTTAGGGTTAGGTTTCGGGTTTGAGAAGGTTTAGGGTTTAGGGTTTAGGGTTTGATAGGGTTCAGGGTTTAGGGCTGATCGGGTTGAGGGTTTAGGGGGGTTTTGGGTTTAGGTCGTGGGGATTTCTATTATGAGTTCAATAGGGGCTAACGCTTTACACGTTTGGGGTTTCGGGCTTGGGGTTTATAGGGTTCATAGAAATTTTCAAAACGTCGTATAAGGGGTTTTAGAGGTTTAATTGTTTTGGGTTTGGGGTCAAACGGCGTCCAAGTTGGGGTTCAGGGTTGAAGGCTCATAGTGCTTGGAGTTTAGGGTGCCCAGAGACTCCAATATCCCTTAATTAAGGAATATACCTTAAATCATATTAGGGATCCTACTATAATTTGAGGTATATTCCTTAATTAAGGGATACCTAAACCCCTAAAACCACTAAACCCNNCGGCTCTATGGGGTCTTCTCGCGTGTTGCAAGATATGCTGGAAGCGCCTTTACATTTTGTCCGATGTGTTTCTGATTCTAGAGACCCAGGGTTTAGGGTTTAATTAGGTAGGGGTTTAGGGTTTAGAGACCCCACCCCACAGTTCCAAGTATGTAAACTACAATAGCCCCACGCCGCGCGCACACACAGAGCCACCAATAAACCATTACAGAAACCCTCGAAAAGAATAGACCCGAAACCCTAAACCCCAATGCCTGAACCCCGGGCTTAGAAGCCCCAAAGCCTCAGCGCCAAAACCCCCAAGCCCTTATCTCAAGCAAAACGGGAGCCCCATCGCCTCTACAGGGTTCAAAAAGGGCTCATAAGGGGTCTACTCGGAGGTGCATGGGTAGTTGTAAGTGAGGCTTATAAGGCTCCGAAAAGGGTTCCTGTACATTGATCTACACGGGTCTAGGGGTTTTGGGGCTAGTTATCGCACGCATAACCCTAGTTATAACCACCCATGAACCTCCAAGTACCCTGAAAACCTTAAGGCCCTAGAAAACCCCCACGAAACAATCAACTCCAAAGCCCCAAAAGACTAGCGTCAAAACAAACCTGGCATCCCATTTAGGGTTTAGGGTTTAGGCTGTAGGGTTTAGGGTTTAGGGGCCTGAATAATTATCCATACTATGTTTGGGGGCTCCTTTTTGTAACTCTGGTATAATGTACCCCAAGACCCTATTCTAGTTTTTTGAGGCCCCTATATTATGCAATAAATCCGTATCGCAGAAAACCATGGAACCCCAATCAAAACGTCATACAGTGAACCCGAGAAAGTTAGAACATGGACTTAGGATGATTAGTGCTGGGATTCCCTCTACTTTATCGTACCGAAGTGAGGTAATGATGCTCCAACTTTCGGGCGTCTACAGTATCCATGTGGGTTTCATGCACAACACTTGAAACCCCATATACCCAAGCACCACTGATTTAAAACACGATGCTATCTCTGAGCACCAGACTTGCGCAGTCTTTCCTGGAGTCGACGTTTGGAGTCGTCCTTGCAGACATGACGAGCAGAGTTTTTCCCCTATGGGTTTGGGGTGGTAACCTACTTGACCCTAAACCCTAAACCCCTAGACCCTAAACCTTACTTGCCTTGTAGTGCTTGGACCTGCAGGAGATGCCCAAATCATAGTAGGTCACAGCAGGGATCCTAAAACTGGGCCCTAAGCCCTAAACAACTAAACCCAAAACCCTAAATGTGTCTTTGGTTTAATGGCATGTGCTGCTTATGAAATAACTAGATGCGTGGCCTGAAGGACTTTTCTGGTCATTGAGCAGTTGCCTCAAATTACAACCTAGTTAACTGAGAAACCCAGCCCCAGACGCTAAAGCCGTAACAACCGCAGCCCTCATCAAAACCACACCACTGTATAGTTTAGCCACAAGTCAATAAACACATGCAGTCTGAACCCGAACCCTAAACCCTCAGACGCCAAATACCTAAACCTGACCCCAAGCCCTTCCCTTTAAACCATGTACCGTAACCGATCCGTCTAGTCAGTCTCTTATTGCGGCCTTAATCGTTAGAGAGTTTGGGCTACTGTTTATCTTATACTTTCATCAGGGGTGCCATTCTTAAGTGGCCCGAACCCTGTAGTCACCCTGCACCGTTCTCGCCGAAAGGCCGAAGCGGCCCACAGCAAAAGAGGTCGTTGCCGAAAGCAGGGCCAAGATCAAAAGGCCGGCCTGCCACAAACGGCGTGCTTGCTTATTGCACAGTGAGGGTCGAGGTGTTGTTTTCGTTCCGAATCATCCAATTGGGGTTTGGGAGTTCTAGATTGGAAACTCCCATCGTGCAGACATGATTTGCCATGTCGGCGTTTGAGAAATACGGGGGCCCTTCTACACACTTCAGGTCCTGGCATGGCCCAAAGTATTAGCGCCACGAATACATGTGACCACTTCCGTCATTATGCCCATGATGCTCAAACTGCGTAGTTCAGAACCCAGTAGACCCCTACAAATAATAACGGTATCCTCTGTCCTACCATTTAGATTGAATAAGGGAACCCCAAACGAAAAGGGCAGAGGGGCACTCCTGGGGAACCGAGTTAAGGGTTTAGGGTGGTTGAGGGTACTACTGTAGGGGCCTTAATTAAATAATTACCTATATTAGGGTTTAGGGTTTAGGGTTTAGGGTTTTACTATTTTGGGGGGTTCCTTATTATACATTACTCTAAAACCCTAGTGTACCGTATGCTGCCACGATCTGCACATCTAGACTCCGGGTTTCCATCACTCAGCAAAGCCGTCCACTGCCGTCCTAGTCCCTACCTGTAGCCGAAAAGACCTACCTTTTTCAACAACTATATATATATATATAGAAACCATAATAAGGAAGCCTAAAAAAGTACGTCTTTTCGATTACAGGTAGGCCCTACAACCGAAACCTCCTGGTAACATGAATTTCGGTCCTTGTCTCTTTTGACTAACGGACGAGTACTACAAGAGGGATTGACCCCCCTTGCAGTCTCCTATAGTAGAAGCCCAAGAGTTGAAAACCCGATAGCCTCAAACTAAGAGAAATGTATAGGGAATCTCAGCACTGTCTACTGTTTGTCCTTCACCCGGTTTCTTTCAAACTTTCTGGGGTTTGCTATAGTCCTGAATTCCTGCAGCGTTTGCTATCCCCTCTGTCTCTGCAGCAAAGGATGCATGAGCCATCGTCGGGGTTTGGGGTGGCGTAGGGATTTAGGATGAAGAGGTTTAAGGTTTAGGGTTGAAGCTGTTGAATGTTTTGTTTCGGCTTGATGTGACTTACTTACAGGACCCTAAACCCTAAACCCTAAACCCTAAACCCTAAACCCGCGTAAGTAGGCTTTTCAGCGAAGCAACCGTAGGTCTGACCATTTCTAACACAATGAAGGCCCTGACTTGGAGGTTCATGGGTAGTTTGTAAGGCTCCTTTAAGGGATCTATAAGAGGGTCTATAAAGGGTCCTATAAGGGGTCTATAAGGGGTCATACTTGGAGGTTCATGGGTAGTTGTAAGTAGGGTCATAAGTAGGATAACTATAGAAATAAGCTATATTAGGGGACTTATAACTCCACTTATAACTAGCCATGAACCTCCAAGTACAACCTTCAATTTAGTGATCCCCAAGCACAGCCTAAATGGGGGTTTCAGAAAATAGGGGACCCTAATATAGTACCCTAAATAGTAAGATCCTTATTATAAGGACCCCAAAATAGGGTACCCCTAATTTTCGGAAACCCCTAAATCAGAACAGCCAATGTGTCGTTGCGATCTTCCTGGCAGGATGAACACCCTCGGGTTTTAGAGTTTAGGGTTCAGGATCTTAGGGTTTCGGAGTTGAGGATGCAGGATCTTAGGGTTTGACAGTTTAGGGTTCAGGATCTTATGGTTTAGGGTTATTTGCATGGGGGGATACTCGAGGCGCCTTAGCTCGTCTTTCGCATCATTAGGCCGAACACTCCCCAACTAGGGCCCCAAGACAGCACATACGCAAAGACTAGGATAGGGATATCCCATATAAACCGCCTTTGTAATGAAGCCCGATAAGGTAGGGATATCTATAAAATGCTTATGCTTATGTCCTTTCAGGGTCCCTCACCGAAGGGTGTTGGTGGGTCAGTCGTCCTACGGGGACTTGAGCGGCAGAAAGACTCTTTCTCTAAACCAGCCCTGGGCGCCAGCAGCGGCACGGGTCGTCGAATCCTCCGGGAAACCGATTATGAGAGGCCTGCAGTTTGGGCCCTACCTTAAGCACCCAAAACCTACTTGTTTGTGGGGCCTCTATAAATCCAATATTAGGGTTTTACAATAAGAACCTACAAAAAAAGTGGGTTTTGGGTTCTTAAGGTCAGGTTTAGCACAGCTTGAAGGATGACGCTTAGAATGAAAAGGCGGGCCCAGGTATTTTCCTAAACTCGGCCCCTTTATACTTGCGCACATGAACCAATGAACCACTAGGTAGAGCCGAAATACGGGCAAAGTTGAAGGTAACATAGGGGCCTTAGTAATTAGAATAGTGTTTTGGGGCCCATGGTACTATGATCATAATAAGGAACCCCACAATAGTATTGGTAAGTATTTAGACCCCTGCATTGTAGGAATGAGGGTTGTTTGCGGTAAGTTCACACATTGACCGGGGCTTAAGCTTCAGGATTTAGGGTAGCCCTCAGGGTCCAAATATGTAGTTATCACATACGTCCTAAGCTACAACCTTCATTGCTGCCTGCTCGAGACTGAAAGTTTGAGTCGTACGGTGGGGCTCAACTTTGTCAAAACCCTCAACCATGAACCCTACAATTCTAAACTCTACACCCTATGCCCTAGAAGAACCCCTGCGGCCAGCACCCACAACTCGAAACCGCTGGCATCAAGACAGTAACTGGATCACAGTCTTCAAAGGTTCTTCCAAGGGTTCTATCGGGGTTTTAGGGTGGAGTATGGGCACCTGAACTCGGTCTTGGTGAATGTTGTTTGCGGGAGCTGCAGAGGGATAACGAGGGTATACACTAGCTCTACCTATTCAGACCCTTATATCAAGCCCTGAATCATCCCAGCAAACTTGGCATCGACGATCACCGGTACGGAACACCATGCAACTCGTACGAGAGAGACCCTAAACCCTAAACCCTAAAAACAAAGGCATGCACCTACACAATCCCAGAAGAGCAGGCCCCAGGCACCTAGGAAAAATGGAAACGCCGTACGCAAATCACCGTACAGCCCGCATGGCAGTCCACAACCCCCGAAACCACTGCACAATCAGACAAAGCCCCGTCGATCCCCAAACTAGAGGAGGAAGGAAACCGCGTGCACCTTAGCCCTAAACTCTAATGCAGGGGCATATCTATCTATATATATATATATATATAGTAAGAATAGGGCTTGGAGGGCATATTGTAAAACAATTCAAAACCCTATTCCAATTATGGAATAAGGCCCCTAGATTACCTAGCAGCCGTCGGAGTCCTCATAACCATGGTGGTGGCAGGGTCAAACAAAACTGGCTGCTGCGCACTGAGCACCAAAGACACGCACCGGGCTTGATCAGGAGGTCAGTCCGGGTCAGTACCATACTGTTGATGATAGAAATCCTGCATTACCCATAGTAGGGAATATACCGTAATTCCCTTGGTTTGGAGTCCTTGAGGTAATGCAGGATTTATACCATCAACCATATTACCATACTGAACAAAAATAAAGGGCGAAGTGCTCTGTAACTGCTGTAGGCTTACAGCGGCTTTCACATATCATAATTTTCTTTCTGCATTCACATACATGTATATATATATATATACAGGTATGTATGTGTGTGTGTACATATACATATATTTGGTTCATAACGGGGTTAGTTCCACCAGTTTATGTTTAGGTGCTTCTTTGGGCACTAAACATTAGGGCCAACTACAGCCTACAAGCCTTTGCCGCCATTTTAGGGTTGGGCCTGCAATGCAACGTTTGAAAGGCTTCAGGGTGCCCCGCAGATGTGACATTCGGATTTTGAATTCATGGTTTCGACCCCTGACCCTAAAACCCAACGCTAAACCCTAAATCTAAACCCGGAGCCCTGTACACTGGAACCTCTTTATACATCCTATAAGCCCTAAAAACTCAATAAACCCGGTAAGCCCCATAAAACCTAAACCCCTGTGAACCCTATATAAACCCCCAAGCCCTGTAAACCTGAACCCTTGCGGGCTTACCCTAAGGGTCCAAAGAACCTATTCATTTAGTATTGGGGTTTCGGGTGGTAGTTCTTATAAGCAAATAGTTGCGAGAGGAAAAAGGAGGTAGTTCTCTAATTTGAGGTCCCTTTTGAGGAACCAAAAGAAGGCGGCACCCTTATTAAAAAATGACCCTAAACGGGACCCTAGTTTAGAGAAGTACCCACATATCGTATAACGTACTTGCCCAGTATCCTGGAAAAACTACAGGTTGATTAGGGAGTATGCAGGGATTATAATACCCCGAAAAGGTTAAAGGTCACCTACTTTACTACTAAGTTGAGTTTTGCTTAACGTAGGAGCCTCCATGATTAGAATAAGGTTTCGGGCTCCTTAAAACCCTAAACCCTAAGCTACTATATATATATATATATATGTGTATATATATATATACACACATGAAAATAGTAATAATAACAATGAGGATCCCTGAGGAATAACTAGTTATTTAGGCTTCTACATTACTTGAACCCTGGCGGGTTTCCGACGGTGGAGCACCCAGGACATGAATCAGCCCTAAACCCTAAACCCTAAACCACGAACGTGCTCGACCTTGGGGTTAAAAAATCAGAGTGTAGGGTTTAGGGTTTAGGGATGTTTTAGGGTGTTAGGGTTTTAGGGTTTTAGGGTTAAGGGTTTAGGGGTTTAAGGTTTCACACATCTGTTCAGGACTTTCGGAGTTTCAAAGGGTCTTACGTAGAAAAACCTTAAGTGGCATAATATGAATATTGATGTCTGCTAACGCATGTATCGTACTGAAACCGTTATAACAGCGGACCATTGCAATGGAGGGGATGAGCCCTAAGCCTTAAGCCCAAACCCGTGACAAAATCCAAGAAACCTATAGCACACTTCCAGAACCGTATAACCCTAAACCCTAAACCCTAAACCCTGCAAACCCTGCAAACCCTAAACCCTAACACTAGCCCCCAACCCTGCAACCTTAGACCCAACACCTTTGTACACCCGAAACCTAGACCCCTAAACTACTTTGAGGTTCATGGGTAGTTTATAAGTGGAGTTATAAGTCCCCTCCAACATAGGTTTCAACTATAGCTGCACTACTTATAAGCCCACTTATAACTACCCATGAACCTCCAAGTAGAATCCAACGGCCCTACAACCCTAAACCCTAAAGACCAAAAAAACTAAACCCGAAAACACTAAACCCTAATCTCGACACCCTAAACCCAAAGACCCTAATTAAACCCTAAACCCTAAACACAAAAAACCCTAAACCCTCAACCCTAAACCGCAAGCCCGGCACTCTGCAGCTTTTTCGCGCCCCTGGCGTCTGAGCTTCCTAAGAAGCTCCCTTTCCAAGAGGGTCCATATATACTACCATTATGGAATTAGGTCCCCAAAACCATATTAGGGATGGTCTTTTGGGACCTAATTCCACAATAGTAGTGTATATGGACCCTCTGGGTTTTGTCCCTGTGGAGCTTTCTCTCCCATTCGGGATCCGGCCCCGGGTATGCTTTCTTTTTTTGGGAGAGTTGTGAGGTTTCTGGGGTTGAGGGGGGTTTACGGCTTGGGGTTTGGAGTCTAGGGCTTTGGGCTGAGAGTTTGGGATTTGGCTCTGGGTGTGTTCTTCGTGAGCTTTAGGGCTTGGGGGTTGGGGTGTCAGTTGTCCAGCTTTGCTCCGACGGCCCAGACTTCCTGAATAATTAGAATAGGGTTTTGGGGGCTCCTTGTTATAATTTTGGTATAATATATAGCCCAGAACCCTATTCTAAGTATTCTGGCCCCTATATCACATGTCTATGGTTGCCAAGGGCGACTATGATAAATGGGATCTACATGTACAGTAGCAGAAGATGCAAAACAAGTGTCCGATAATGCCACGGGTTTTGTTCGCGACGGCCCCCTTGTTGACATTGTTGGAGACTTTGATTCTGGCCCGAGACCTTACTTGGAGGTTCATGGGTAGTTATAAGTGGAGTTATAAGTCTCTTAAAATAGGTTATTACTATAGTTACCCTACTTATAACTACCCATGTACCTCCAAGTAAGCACCTAGTTCCATGTGGCTTCCTGCGCTGTCAACACAAGCTCAAGGGATCCCCTTGCTATTGTTCACTGTCAAAGAGAGCCCGAACATAACAACAAACAACAACAAAACCATACACATGGCGGAAGCACCTAACCCTTAACCCTAAACCCAAACCCCGCAACCCAAAACCCTGGACCGAGCGATAAGCGCCTACATAACTAGCAGTACTTATATAGGGGCCCTGATAATTAGAATAGAGGTTTGACCAATATACTAGACTGATGAGAAGGATCCCCCTCCCCACCCAAAAAAAACACTTTTTACAGTTAAGTACCCCTCGGGTTGCGTTAGTTTGACTATCGAATCTCACGCACCACCCGATTTATCAAAGCCTCCGACCGCTAGGCCTTTTAGCTAAGCCCTCGTAGCAAGAACCCTTCAAAAGAAAGCCCGGGAGAACACCCTTGAAGGAACTCTAATATAGGGGTCTTACTAATTAGAA
>CAJNDV010033248.1:6278-16533 GCA_905221635.1 Symbiodinium sp. CCMP2456
TTGGAGCTGAGGGGTTTGTTTTAGGGTTTAGGGTTTAGGGTTTAGGGTTTTCGGTTTAGGGTTTAGGGGTTTAGGGGTTTAGGGGTTTAGGGTTTAGGGTTTAGGGTTTAGGGTTTAGGGTTTCTTGTTGGTGGTCGGACGCAAGGGTTCAGAGCCGCAAACGAAAAGCTTCAGGTTTCAGGGCTTAGGACTTAGAATAATAGGCCGAGAGTTCAGCCTTCTGTCCTACCGCCTACCGTCTGCGCATCGTCAGGCATAGTCTTCATGTGACAGGACTTTGCTTGCTTGGAGGTTCATGGATAGTTAAAAAATTGAGTTATAAGTCCCGTAATGTAGCTTATAACTACAGTTACCCTACTTAAAACCCTACTTATAACCCTACTTATAACTAC
Source organism: Symbiodinium sp. CCMP2456 (assembly GCA_905221635.1). Lineage (NCBI taxonomy): Eukaryota > Dinophyceae > Suessiales > Symbiodiniaceae > Symbiodinium > Symbiodinium sp. CCMP2456. The sequence goes on from CAJNDV010033248.1 coordinate 6,671, forward strand.
CCATGAACCTCCAAGTGACATACCTCTATCGTCCTGCCTCGGAGGCATGCTGGCACAGCGCAGCAATGGTCGAATCCTGCGGGGGCAGTTGGCAAGAATGGAGCTCGCGTCGCAGAGAAACTTCTCAATAAGCGAACTTTTCAAGCTCAGGGCACTCTAAATCCTAAACCCCGAACCCTCAAAACCCTAAATTCATGAGAATCCTGACACCGCGGGGGAAAGGCACAGGACAGTTGGAGCCCAGAGTTTAGGTTCCCGATCACATCCCTCACCTGCAGCCTGGTCGAAGCCTCTTCAATGTGCTGTTGACATTTTGGGTTTGTTTTTTTAGGGTTTAGGATTCAGGGCTTGTTTTGGGAATACGGTAGTTGATCAGCACTGCTGTGTACGTGAATTGGGAGTAGGCGCTGTGAGACAACTTCCTGTCTCGGCCGCTGCTGCGACAATGAAACTGCCCCAGTCTCATCAATAGATTTAGAAAGCCCTAAACCCTGCTCAACATGCCCCGCCCGTCCTGCCGCACGAATACCTGGTTGACTTCACAGAAAGAAAGGTTCGTTGCACACATTTGGAATTTCTGAAAGCAGGTGGTCCGACGCGGTGGGTGACTCCGGCAGGTGGCATTCGTTTATATATATAGAGTTATATGTATATATATATATGTATATAGTATATACACTATATATACATATATATATATATATGTATATATATATATATATGGTGAAGACCATCAGACAGGGGCCTACAGCACCAGGGCTATCTTGCTCTGGGTAAGACCCGAGGCATGCTTGAATGCATGCTTACTTTCGGATTGCAAGTTGCATGCTACACATAGGCCCCATAGTAGTTCCTTTTTGGGATTACCTTATTATAGGATTCTATATATGAACCCCAATAAGGAACTACTTTAGGGCCTATGGGTAGATTTGTAAGCAAAGCTATGACGGGGGTGCATTTGTGCGGAGATTTCTCGATTGCCTTCTACATGTAGCGTTCGCTGGCAACGCCACATCAGGTCCAACGGGCTTAAGGCGCTGAGTGGGCTTGCCGACTTGCCACGAGCACAAAGTGTTGCCACAAGGATCGCTTTATGGTTGCTTGTTTGACCATTGTTGAGCAAGTTTCACAGATCTCGCTTGCGAAGCGGGTGAAGCCCTTCCGCGGTTCATGCTTGTTGATGGGATGACGAACAGCTCAGGGACCTTTGCATGCTTTTGTTGCCAATCATGCTCGACTGTGTCGCTGACGTCCGGAGCAACAAAAGTACACGCACCGGTTTTGAAAGCTTTATAAGCTGCGCGTAGTTGCGCGAGCTGTGCTCTCGGTTCTGGGCTTGGTTCAGCCAGCACGCGGCGGCCAGCCTAAACCCTAAACCCTACAAACCCTGTAAAACCTCATTAATAACCTTATAAGCCCGACAAGCTGACCTTCCTTTATTACTGCTACGAATACGAGACGATTCTCTACGAACCTAGAATCACCGATGCAACTGCAATTCTTTTGCTTGTGGCAGGTTGGTCTGCGAGTGTGAGAACATCTGCCTCAGAGCAGCGAACTGCGTCAGCCTGTGCCAAACCCAAAGAGTCCTAGTTATGGGGGATACTTTCCCAAATCATACGTAATAAGGATTCCCAATATAGAAACTCTACATTCTACTATATAGGTACTTTGGACCCTTTGGGAAAGCTTTATCTATAGCAGTGACACTTCTTGTGGCTGCATTGGCAGTTTGGCTGGCACTCAAAAGTACTTGTGCACTGGCCCTTCACTCCCACCCACTCTAGCTTAGAGTGACCAGCCTCATCATGCTCTTCCTGGACATGCTCGTGCTCAAGGTGGTGCTCATTCTCCTTATTCTCGCGGGCGGCACTGAAGACGTCGCCTTTCTGCATGCTTACTTGGCGAACTGCTTCGCCGATGCCGACGACCAGGCACAAAAGGAGCAGCACCGCGCGAGCGGCGACTTTTGAACCCATGGCTATGTGATGGGTCGGACAAGACGCTGGATTTGGCTAACTTGCGAAGCTTGCCTGAGCCAGGTTCACGGCTGAGGACATCTCTGGTGCGGTGTCTTTGTGCGGGCTGCGGCCCAGGGTCTGGGCTGGGTTTACCTGAAATTCGGTAGCCATGTTTCCTCTGCAGAACGGATCTATAGGGGGCACATGTAAACACTCATCAACCTTCCCATCCAAACTGGAAAGTCATGCAAAACCATGCAGACATGGCAAGAAACCCAAACACCTGAACCCTGGCCCCTAAACCCTAAACCAAAACCCTAAACCCTAAACTTCCGAGTCGCGTCCTCGCTTCGACCGCTGAGGAGCGAAACGCGCAGCGTCAGCGGCGGTGGGGTGATCATGGCTTGGGACGTACGGTTTAGGTTTTAGGGTTTAGGGCTTGGGATGTAATCAGGAGCCTTCATAACTGGAATAGGGTTTTTGGGGGCCCATACTATACTATAGATATCATAAGGAACCCCTAAAAATTCTATAGGTAATTCTTGTTAAGGCCCCTACATGACTTGGGTACAGGGTTTCTAAGGTTTAGTGCTTTAGGGTGCTGGGTTCTTCGTGGCAAACAAACTTCAGATCTTCCAGGTTTAGGGTTTAGGGGTTTAGGTTTTACGGTTTGGGGTTTAGGAATTAGGGTTTAAGGTTTAGGGCCTAGGGCGTAGGGTTTAGGGTTTAGTGTGTAGGGTTTAGGGTTTAGGGTTTAGGGTTTAGGGTTTAGGGTTTAGGGTGCAGAGTTTAGGGTTTAGGGTTTAGGGCTTAGGGTGTAGGGATTAGGGTTTAGGGTGAAGGGTTTACGGTTTTATGGCCTCGGGGGTGGGATTGACCGTAGAAGGTTCGGCTCTTCTTTTGATGATGGGGTTTGGAGTTTATGTTGCAGGGCGTACCTAAACTACCAAACTACCGAAGCCTACCATTTGTGTATAGTCTGTGTAAACCCTAAACCCTAAACTCTAAACCCCAAAGCCTAAAGCCCTAAAGCCCTGAAGCAAACTAACTCCATGCTGCAATTCATAGGTTGTGGTAGCTGACGGTCGGGATGGTCAGGAACAGGACCATGGTTCGGGTGGTGTAAGGACCTCAATTGATAATTAGATTAGGGTTTCGCGGTTCCCTTAAAGGGTTCCGAAAAAGGGTTCTAGAAGGGATACTATAAGGGTTTAGGGTTAAGGGGCTTTAATAATTAGAATAGGTCTTTGGGGCTCAATATACTATAATTCTAACAAGGAAGCCCCCATAACAGTATAGGTAATTATTAAGGCCCCTATAGTAGGGGCGATTGCGGCGTGTTTCCCCAACAGGGGTGGGGCTCTACTGACTTGACTGCAGGGAACGAACAGCCTGGTTCTTCTGGGGTTTGGGCTCTATGTTTAGGGTTTAGGGTTTAGTTTAGGGTTTAGGGTTTGTCCAAAAGCAGTATACATCTGATGGAGTTGCGGCTCGGTGTGAGGGGTTTAGGGTTTAGGAGGGCATCAGCGTTTCATGTTGGACCTACATACCTTGGTTTTCGGCTCGAGCCGACAATAGAAGTTGCTGCCGGCTCCTAGATAGAAGGTCCAAAGCGGTACGCGTGGATCAGAGCAGATGCTGAAGTGCGTTGTGGTCTCAAGACTTTGAGGTATGTAGATGGGTTCTTCAAAGGTGTTTGCAGGGTTTCCGAACTCCAGGACAACTTTGACATAAGGTTTGAGGTAGCCCAGGGTTACAATAAAAAGATAACGACGTTGGGCTTGTCGGGTTTAATCTAACCCGGTCTAATGCAGAGTTGCAACATGGCCTCTTGGTCTTAGTGTGATGAAAAATACAAGCTTGTGAGGACATTCGGGAAAACTGACTAGACAAATGGCATGTCCTAGCTACTCTTAGCGGCTGCTGGTTCAAGCAAGTATGCGAAGATGCACGTCTCTGTTGCCTGCAGCACCCCGTAGCCGACGCCCAGAATCGTGAAGCCCACAACTAGTCTTAGGCTGTCGGGTTGAGAGCCTCTGACCCCAGCCATGGTGGACTGTGCGCATGTGTCCGGAAAAAAAGAGCCCCTATTGCTACTCAACAGAAACCACGCCCTCGGATGGATTCCCTAGCGGGATCCGTATACAGGAAGAAAGCGAGCGCGAGCGCGCGCTGGCGAGCCGAACCCTGCAACCATTCTACCCCATAATTAGTCCTCTCTATAAGGACTCTATCCCCGGTATGCAACCCCAAAGGGTCCAAAATAGTAGAATGTAGGGTCTCTCTACTAGGAACCCGCAGTATGAATTGGTAAACCATCCTTCAGAAACACTTTGGGAACCTCCCCAAACCGCCAACAATTGGCCTCCATAAGATGACAGAGCTGCTCAACGTGCTGCCGCACACCCTCCACAGTGCTTGTCACCTCCTTCCGATGCTTCCTAAAAGTTATAGTCTTTTGAGGGGTACATGGAGGATCGGAGACTAGCTATAGGCTCGGTTGAAAATTCAACCCTGCAAGTAAACAAGAAGTCACAAGGCCCACCGATCGCATTTCAAACTGATTTGAGAGATGCAAACCACAGCAAAAAGAAGAATAATAAGAAGACGAGCAGCGATAAGAAGAGGCGTTGGAGCTTATAGATTGAAAGGGCTTCGGTGCAACTTTGTCTGGGGCTTTGGCTCTCTGGCGCCGTCCGAATCCTAAACCCTAAACCCTAAGCCGTACACTCTAAACCCTAAACCCTAAACCCCTAAACTCCAAACTCTAAGCCCTAAGCCCAACCGTCCTTGAGGCACTGCTGATCCATAGCATGCCGTGCAGCCAGAGAATTGCAGCGGTCCCGAAGGCGATCGAGCTCCGATGTCTGGTCCGGAAGCCTGGGTTTATGGATTTATAGGGTTTAGGCGTGGGGTTTAGGGGGATTTAGGGTTTCGGGTCTACCTAAACACCCAAAAACTGCGTACAATAATGGCCCAACACCTATAAAAGGCTATCATTCTACATACTCTTGGGGTCCAGGTGGGGATGATATGGAAAACAACCTGCTTGGGCATTCTGCTTGCCTATAGGTCTGCGTTGAAGTTCCTTTTGGGGATTCTATACCTTATACGATCCTACATGTAAACTGCAAAGAGGAACTACAATAGGGCCTATACTTATTACCCAGTTTCAGCTTACGGGAAAAGGATACCTAACTTTTAAAGGGTGGATTTCGGGCACAAAGCCCTAAACCCAGTGGTTGTTGCCAAAGGCAGTGTCGATTTGAAGCACAAGGTAAGCAAGCATGAAGTTCTGGGATGCGGTCATGGTGCATCATGGCGTAGGTGAAGGCATCTTATACCCAAGCTCTGAACCGTAAACCTTATATCCGGAAAGCTTAGATCATTAGCTCCTCACATTCTTTCGACTCAGCGCTAATTTTGCGGCTCCCTAAACCACCCTAAACCCTAAACCCTAAACCCTAAACCCTAAACCCTAAACCCCAAACCCAACTAAACCCTGGAGTCTGGGGATCAGGGGCGGCCCAAAACCACACGACCACGCAAGAGGCACTGAGAGGAAAGCACCCGAAGGCCTTTAGAAATTTAGGGCTACTACACAGTTTTATAATGGGGTCAGGGTACTATAGGGTTCTATGATACGGGCCCCTGAAAGGCACAACAAACAAATCCTAGAGAAAAGAGACATGTACGGGTGGCCTCAATTTTGGAAGGTACGGAGATAGAGTCTCCATAGAGAGGCCTAGACGATCGTCCTCAATAAGCACTTGACAAGTCCAAGCAGGACCTACCTAAGAATCAGCGATAGCCCCTAAACCCTAAACCCCCAAACCCTCTCCCAAGAAATAGCGACCCTAAACCCTAAACCCTAAACCCTAAACCCTAAACCCCTAAACCCTTTGTAGAAGTCCACACCTTTCCGGCCCAACGCCGATTTAGTTGCATGGAGCCTCAAGGTTCTGATGTAGGGCCCTCCTTCTCGGAGTAGGGCTGTTGAGCATACCTAGTAGAAATATATGAATGCATGGCTGAATGGTTAAATGAATAATAGAGACATAAATACCTGTGCAGATATCTCTCTATATATAGGCATATGTATGTATAGATAGATAGATAGATAGATAGATAGATAGATAGATAGATTAGGCACGCATGTATATGCACATACATATACAGGCTAGAAGGGTAATGTTATTGTCCATTATTCCGTCCCTATATACTTGCATCGTCAGGGCCTGCACCGTGGCCAATTCGCAAACAGCGTGCCTGCAGCTGGGCTTTTGGAGCGAGGGCCTACCAATGTGTAAGAACAAGAAGAGCCACACTCACACCCTTAACCCTGGTGTTTGCGGATTCGTGTACCCCAAACCTGAACATGTCACCAGGGCTATGGAGTGCTGATTCTGACCTCGTAGCCTGTGCCTTCTGCGATAGGTTTGACGGCCTTGAAGCTAAAACCGCAATCCTGAAGACATAATACAAGGGCCCGAACGATCGGAATAACGTTTTGGAGGCATACTATGGCCAGCTTCTACCGGTGCAGGGAGAATGAGGGGATGGTGTTCCTCATTCGTGACACCGCTGCTTCTTCCCTAAACCCTAGACCCTAAACCCGAAAAACCCAGGGAGCTCTTCCCAAGGTGCAAAAAGTCAACACTGGTTTGTCTGCCATTGGGCTTCATGGGTCCCTAAACCCTACTTGGAGGGTCGGGAGACTTAGTAAGTAGGTAATAAGTAGACTTATAAGTACCCTAAAAGGGACCCTAATTGGGATTATAGTACTTATAAGTCTATAAAATAACCATTTACTAAGTCCCCCGACCCTCCAAGTAAACTTTAGGGTTTAGGGTTTCGGGCCCTTTGCCTTCCCTGAACCCTAAAACCCTAGAGCCATTGCGGGCTGAGGGGCGCAGGGGCTCCGGGTCATGAACACCCCAAAATTACTTGGGACGTTGTATGCGTCATTCAAATTCCGAAGACTTTAGGGTTTAGGGTTTAGGGTTTAGGGTCCTAAGCCGTATACCTATACCCGAGCTGGAAGTCTAGGTTTGAGATCCAACATGAAGACCCTAAAGCCTGAACCCTAAACCTAATCAACCTTAAAGCGACGAGCATTTTTGGTTGGAGGTTTACGGTTAAGGGTAGCGCCCTACAGTGATGAGCTAGTATATGTTGGTATGGTTGGTTAGCAACCAACTGTTTTAGCAAGTGGAGCCCCTAAAGTGGAAACACAAACAACGACGACTGCCAACCGAACTCGGACGCTCAGCCCAACGACAGTGAGCCCCTCAGACAACCCTAAATCCTAAACTTAGGGGCTGAGTACCCTAGCCCAAAAAAGGTTAACCTTTTGAATTATAGTAGGATTATAATTGCCTCAAAAGGTTAAAGGTTACCTACTCAGGCACTACGTAAACCCTAAATACCTACAAGGCCCTTGAGCATCCAACGCCAGCAAGCAGTTGTCCCAATATTTCTCTTCCCACCCCGAGAACCTCCCAACGAGAAATCAAGAAATTAACCCTGAACTCATGAACCTCAAGCTCTTGTAGCCCAAAAAACGGCCCAACCCAGGAAGCATCAGCTTCGATTGCAGTACGATTTCGGACTCTGTGTACAGCCATGCACCGGAAATCTCTCAACCCTAAACCCTAAACCCTGAACCCTAAACCCTGAACTCTAAACCCTAAACCCCGGACCCCAAACCCTAAACCCTGAACCCTAAAAACCATAAACCCTAAACCCTAAACCCTGAACCCTAAACCCTAAACCCTGAACCCTAAACCCTAAACCCTGAACCCTAAACCCTAAACCCTGAACCCTGAACCCTAAACCCTAAACCTTTGAACCCGCAGCCCTGAGAGGCCTTGGGGCCCGTTTCGAGGAGAGACACGGGGCCCTTCTGCGCGATAAGCCTGCAGCAGCGAGTTGTACCTACCCCTAAGGGTTTAGGGTTTAGGGTTTAGGGTTTAGGGTTCAGGGTTTAGGGTTTAGGGTTTAGGGTTTAGGGTTCAGGGTTTAGGGTTTAGGGTTTAGGGGCGAGTAGTTGTACCTACCCATAAGGGTTCAAGTACCTAGTAATCATATACTCTTCTGAATACTAACCTACAAAACCACTATCCGTAACCCAAGTCATGATTATTAGGTCCTTTGGACCCTTTAGGGTAAGCCTAAACCCTAAACCTTAAACCCTATAGAGCACCCTAAACCCAAACCCTACAGGGTCCTTTGGACCCTTGGGGTACGGCCTCGAGGGACGTAGTAAGTCGGGTTCTATCTGAAGCTATACGTGCCCTAAGTAGGGTTCCCCAAATCATAAACTTACTTATAACCGAAACCTAAACCCTAAACCCTAAGCCGTACTTATAACCTAAACCTTAACCCTAAACCCTAAACCCTAAACCCTACTTATAAACCCACCTACTCAGTCCAATGGGTCTTTAAGTAGAGCTGTCCTGCGAGGAAGTCTCGAGCTTCCTTGAGCGGTCTTCCAAGGGGTGATGCTGGGCTCTTGTTGCTTTAAGTTAAGTTGCACTAAGTTACCAGAATAGGATTTAGGGGTTTAGGGTTTAGTGCTATAGTAAGTTTACGTAGAGTATCTGGTTTCCTGATTGTGGTCATTCGAATTAAGTTTCTTAACAACTACCCGGAATGTTATAGATACAGACGTACAGAACTAGGGGATGGAGGGATCGTATGCATCGTACCGGACGCTATCATGTTCAGTGAATTGTCAGACGGTTTATGCTTGAACATGATCCTGCAAGCCGTAGTCCCTGGTCCCATGGCCCTTGTAGTCTTGAGATGTCTTAAGCGAGTCAACTATGACTATGGCCCATTATAGGCTTGAAAACCGAATCCCTAATATCCTGAACCTGCAATCCTTAACCCTCAAATCCAAAACCGAAAGCCTAAGCTGACCTGAACCCTAAACCCTAAACCCTAAATTTAATCCCTTCACTGACCTAGACCCGCTCAGCTCGAAACATAAAGGCAGCCTGCGGGGGAATTGCAGAAGGCGAGGAAGGATGCGAGGAACAGGCTCCTCCATACTTGGAGGCTCATGGGAAGCTATGAGGCTGAGGGTTTTAGGGTTTTAGGACTGTTTTAGGGTTTAGGGTTTAGGGTTCAGGGTATTACAAGTGGGGTTATAGGTCCCCCGAAAAGGGTTATAGGAAGGTTCATAGGAAGTTATAATTATAAGTGGGGTTATAAGTCCCTCTAAAAGGGTTATATTTATGGTTACCCTACTTGTAACCCTACTCATAACCGCCCATGAACCTCCGAGTATCGCTGCACAAGTCTTTAGAGCTTCTTGTTTAGGGGGTTTCAGTGTTTAGGGTACAGGCATATAGGGGTTTAGGGGGGGTTAAGAAGTTGAGGGTTTAGTGGTTAGAGCGTTTAGGGTTTAGTGTTTGGGGGTTTAGGGTTTGGGGGTCCAACGGCCCGAATCATTAGGTACTGGGGTGTACGTATATAGGACAGCAATCTTGTAAGTCGCGGTTGGGAGCGTATATGATCATCAGGTACTTGGGCCCTTAGGATAAGGTTTCAAGGTTCAGAGTGGCGGGTCATATAGGTGCCTGATAATTACCATCACTGTTGTGGGGGTTCCTTATGACAATCATCGTATAATCTACCCCAGATCCCTATTCTACCTATAGTCTCTATTGTAGTTCCTGTTTGGGGATACCTTATAACTTATAACATCCTTAATAGCAAATTTGTTGAACCAAAAAAAAGGAACTACAATGGAGACTACAGGTAATCCTATATTAGAAGGTTTGGAGGTCTGAGGTGGTGGGCTTTGGTGCTTGGGGTCAGGGAAGAGCGTTTGGGGTTTAGTGCTTTGGGATTGTTTACGGTTTAGGGCCGTGTAGGGTTTAGGGTTTGGGGTTT
>CAJNDV010033250.1:11561-23743 GCA_905221635.1 Symbiodinium sp. CCMP2456
GGGCTTAGGGTCTAGAGTTTGGGGTTAGGGCTGAGGTTTGGGCTTAGGACTTAGGACTTGGAGCTTTTGGGGCTTAAGCGTTTGGGGATGAGGCTTGATTCCACAACCTACTCGGGGGATCAGTACAGTAGGAGGTGCCACATGTTGTCATATACCTAATTACGAAGACCCATGATCCCGTAGTAGCCCACTTAAGGTCGTTGGATACAGGGCTTGGTGTTTGGTGTGGCAACTCTGTTTCTGCCATGCAGCTATGTAACTGTTTTTCGTGCATACAGAGTGCATCGGCACCGGTTCAAGTATGTTAACACGTGTACGATCTTACATTGTATTGCAGCAGATATACATGGTAGCTCATTCGTTCATGCAAGGCTGCGTGCAAGTACGGTACTACTGCAGGCGCTTCTATCCGGCTTTTTGCTGCCTGAGGGGCCTCTCCATTCCTCCAGTTCGGCGATTGGTTAAAGAAATCTGGCCTTTAAGAATCTAGGGCTCAGGGTTTTCTTGAGGGGTGGGGCGCTTGCGGTTCGTTTCGAGGTACAACGTGAACTCACAACCGGCGCCGCCGAACCACCTCGAATCGCTTAGGGTTTCATGGGTTTGGTGGGTGTAAGGTGAACCATACAACCCCAAATTTTAGACCAAACCCCAACGAAGAACCCAGCCTAACCACAAACAGAAGCAAAGCCTCAACTTGGCTTCAAGCCTAGAAAGCCCCAACTTAAGCCCGTGAGCCCCAAACGTACTGCATCCGGAAACTCTGTGCCGGGCCAAGACTCTGAAACAACGTTGTCAGGGTGTAGGGATTAGGGTTTAGGGTTACGGTATTGTCGTAAACTCCGATTCGTTCCTCGGGGGATCCTATAGTGTACCTTGTTATATGGCACCACATGAAAGGGGAATCCAAAACTTGCAGTTCTCTGCCCTTAAGCTCTTGAGCCCTAAACCCGAACATAAAACTCTGTGCACTCAAAGTGCCACGCCCAAAATCTGAAACACAATCTGCCGTAATGTACGGGCCTCAATAATTAGAATGGGGTGTTGGGGCCATTTTGGTATAAGTATAATAAGGAACCCCCCCAAAAAAATAGTATTGGTACTTCTTTCGGCCCCTAAGTTGACCCCAATAAGACCCTAAACCGTCCCCAAGACCTCCTGACCCGCGCCGGGCCCGTCGTGGCAAGACACCTGAAAGTCCTGGCAGCAAAACTTAGGGTTTCGGGCAGTTTAGGGTTTTGGTTTACATTTTTTAGGTTTAGGATTTAGGGTTTAGGGTTTACGGTGGGCTTGCAGGTTTCAGGGCCTTAAGGACTTGCCCAGAGGGTCTCGAGTACCCGAATAGTAAGGTTTTAGGTCCCACTATTTGGGTACTTGGACCCTTAGGGTTAAGGCACTTATTAAGGGGGGATGTAAACCATGGGATTTAGGGTTTAGGATGGGTGCGATTTGGGGTTCTTGAAAGCTTCCATCGTTAAACGGGGTTTGCCTTTCCTTTTTTTGCAAAGTGTCCATAGGCTCGATGTCTTTGGGGACTATCCCACTAGACATTTCAGAAGATGTCGCAAGATTCGGGAGTTCGAGATTGGCTCTTGAAAACGGCGTCGGTTTCTGAGGCGCAATATAATATAGAATAAACATACAGGGGCGATCAATAACACACTGCATATGCAAGCCTTACCCCTTGATAGACACGCAAACGATATCACGGAGACCCTTCACTTTAGGACTTCAGGGAGGATTCCTAAACCCTAAACCCTAAACCCTAAACCCTAAACCCTAATTCTTTTGAGTTTAGGTTGAGAGTTTAGGACCCTAAACCCTAAACCCTGCATGAATCACGGGGTTTTGGCCCTACACCCAGCCGCAGGACTCCCAAATCCGAAACCCAGACCGAAATCACTAAAACCCTCAACCCTCAAAAAGAAATCCACTAATAAGCCACCACAAGCAATACCACGGTTTAGGGTTTAGGGTTTAGGGTTTAGGGTTTAGGGACCAGCAAAAAAGTGAACAAAACATAAGCCACACACCATCCCACGAATTCTCAGGCCCCGTCCGTCGTGCCGAAGACGGACCTTGACGCCCCAAAACTCTGTCCACAGGGATCCCCAAGGCGTTAGGGCTTCATGGTCTTAGGGCTTTAGGCTTCAGGCTTTTGGGATTTATAGTTTGGGTTTTGGGGTGTCAGCTGGCTTGGTTTCTTGATTGCCGGGTTTGGGGGTCGTGCTTGGGATCTGGAGGCTCGGGCTTCAGGCTCTAGGGCTGCTACGGCTTCACAAAGCTCAGGGCTCAGGAAGCCCATTACCTTGAAATAAAGCTATCGGCCTTAAGCCATGGAAGAGTCGTTCATGTTCTGTGTAGACAGGAAAGTTAACCCTAAACCCTAAACCCTAAACCTAACAACATTGTCTTGGCCTCTTGGGCCTGTACATGAACCCATGGGAGGAGCTTCTTGAAGGGCTGCGGCTCACGAGACTTTCTTCTGGGCACGTGCGACATTACCGGTGACTGTGCCGTAGAAAGTGCTGCGGCGCAAGTTGAAATCTGAACAGAAGTTCGGCCGCATTACACACCTTTGGAACAATGCTGGTGTTCATGGGAGACTTAAACCCCGACTCTACACCCTAAACCCTAAACCCCGACTCTCGACTACAGCCTCGCAGACTTTTCAGAAGGTCCAAGTCTAGGACCTTTTTTCAGGTGGGTAGTTACCGTTATAGGAGCCTTCTAGAAGGTCTATATACCTTATAGAAGCCTTGTAGGAGCCCTATATACCCTAAACTCCCCACTTGTGCTTTTCACGTCATCCAATGCGTCGCCAGGTCTATGGGCAGTGCGGGGTAAACCCCGGGCTCCAAGCTTAAATCTGCAAATAACTAGTAGTTTAGGGTTTATAATAAGGGTTAAGGGTTCAGGTATTTAGGTTTGCGGTCCAATATGCAAATAACTCCTACGGTTTGGGTCCGAAGTCTTTAAGAAGTACCTACATTGGTCTATTTGGGGAGTTCCGAAAATAGGTGACCCTAATATAGTACCCTAAATAATAGGATCCCTTTTATAAGGACCCCCAAATAAGGTACCCTAATTTTCTGAAACTCCCATTTATTCTGTTTGGAGCCTCAGGGCGCTAAACACCGACAGTAAACCCCAAAACCCCAAGCCTAACTAAACCCAAATCTGGACCTCCAGGCCCTAAACCCTCAACCTAAACTCTAGGGTTTAGGGTTTAGGGTTTAGGGTTTAGGGTTTAGGGTTTAGGGTTTAGGGTTTAGGGTGAAGAATTACCAACACCCCGCAGGGCCCTCTAATAGAGAACTTATGGCCCTTAATGGTGGGTATTTGGGGTACGATAGAGGATAGTTGGGGCGTCTAGGTCAACCGAAAAACCCTTCAACCCAGAGCCCTACCCATAGGCCCCATAGTAGTTCCTTTTTGGGGTTCATATTTAGAATCCTATAAGCAGTCCAAAAAAGGAACTACTATGGGGCCTATGGGTAAAGCCTAAAACCTAAACACGAAATGGAACAGACAGTCCGAGCAGCGTAAGGCGTCGCTGAACTTCCGCGACGCCCTGACTCTCCCGGACCGAGCAACATAGGGTTCAGGAGTTTAAGGTTTAGGGGTTTAAGGTTTAAGGGTTTAGGGGTTTAGGGTTGAGGGGTTGGCAAGAGTTTAGGGTTTAGGGGTTTAGGGTTTAAGGGTTGAGGGGTTTAGGGTTTAGGATGTAAGAGTTTATAAGGGCTTAAGGGTTATTTAGGGGTCTATGGGTTTAGGGGCTTGAAGGTCCTCTGAGAGTTCCGTCTAGGGTTTCTTTGAGAAGCGATCGGGCATCCTTTAGGTGTTGGCTTTGTGTGTAAGGGGTTTAGGGTTTAGGGTTTAGGGTTTAGGGTTTAGGGTTGTGTGTGTTGCGCCTTGTTTTCTGCGTGTTTTCAGATGCTTGGGATTACGCTTTCGCCTAAACCCTAAAATCGAAACATCCCTAAACCCTAAACAGATCTCTGCGAGCCCGGTCTCGGCCGCCCGTAACGGTGATGGGTTTAGGGTTCAAAGCCACGAAACCCTAAACCTTGAAGCGTGCAACTGTAATACTGTAAGAACCCTTTGAAACCACCCTGAAAAGAACCCGTAAAGCCCTAAACCCTGAACCCCTAAACCCTAGACCCCAGTTAAGGAACCCAAGAAGGAACCCGAGTTCCCCCAAAAACTGTAAAGACGCGAGAAGCCCCCAAGGAGCCCTTGCCGCCTAAAACCGCTGACTCAGGAAGCCCCAAGAAACCCACAAGAGACACCTGGAGGAGCCCCTAATTAAAGGAAGCCTTAGAGCGCCTCAAAAAGAACCGAAAGCAGAAGCCAGAAAGTTGGAACATCATTATCCTCATGCCCCGAAGGTAAAGTATAAGGGATCCTAGCACAAATCATCCTAAATCCATGTTCCAACCTTCTTGGGTTCACTGTAATAGAGGAACCCTGAAAGCCCAACACCCGCGAAGAGGCGACCTCCAGCAGTGCCCCGCGCGACGCCGCGGAGAGTTCTGCGATGCGCTGCTTCTCCTACAGGCTTAGTAGGGTTTTTAGGGTTTAGGGCTCTTACACAGGCTTCTTGTAACGTTTTTTCTCGGATTTGGTGGAGGGTGTATATATGTACATCATAAAGGATGGTTGTTAGGGGTATCATCTCGGTCGTATTTACCCAAAAGCCCAATACCCCTTCTTGTCAGGAATAATGATTGAATCACCATCCGAGACCTGCTATAGTTGAGTGTGGTTGAAGGAAGTGTTCCTGGCTCCAAAGAGCCGACGACTGCTTGATTCAGGAATATACACTACCTGTAGCCGAAAAGACCTACCTTTTTACGGAACTGTATATAGAAACCAGCAGAGGGAACCCCTTAAAAAGGTAGGTTCTTTCGGCTACAGGTAGGCTTAGGGCTTAGGGCTTACAGTAGGGGGCGAAATCACGGTGAGAATCTCTCTACCTATAGCTTCCCCAGTGTCCCTTAATCATCCCGTTTCCGCTTTGCTGGTAGTCAGTTTTAGTATGGGAACCCTCAACCACTTAAGGGCAAAAGGACACAACTGAGGAATCTAACTACTGCAGTCAAGAGAAAATATGAAGTTGAGGGTTTAAGGCTTACGGCAATGTACCATCCAATAAGGTGTGAAGCTGAGCCCGAACCCGCGACTCCCCCAGCTGGAATCACCCCAAGCCTTAAACCCCTGCACTCTCAAGTTGGTCAGCCGGTACACCCAGAACGCCGAACCTTAAACGAATCTGTTTGTGGCGAATCGCATCACGTCTCCCCAAAGCTGCACTCTGACTTTGGGGTGGTCGGCATCCTGGCACGAATGCCTCGAACTAAGAGGGATGTTAGGGCACACTTCCCCCCAACAGGGCCTCTTTGGGCACGACCAGTGTATGCCCCTCGCGGCGCGGGTTGATGTCGAGGAAAGCATACCTCATGAGCACCGGGCTTGTCTAGAGTCTAGAGAGCCCAAAACCCTCCCTCAGACGCAGTACATCTCAGAATCTATTCATGCTGGACTGGAGCACGTGCCTCGAATGCTACGCCTGCGACATCAACATGTGCGTTGTGCTGCAACCTCGTTACATAGCTCCTTTCCCCACACCGTGTTGTGTGTGCAGGAGTGGAAGTCTTCTTATTCTGACAGCATGTCATATCTATGGTATATGATTACTGGTGAGGGTATACCGTATCTCATGATTTGGCGTGGCACCGATCTACATCCATGACTATAAATCCGCCAAGTCCCCCATGATGTCATATGTGTGAGTGACTATGCTTTTCGAATGGCTATGCGTTTAGGAGTCGTTGGAGGCTCAGGGTCTATATAAATGAATATGAAGCCATACTTTCCGCGTAGTACTCAGGAAATAAACCCGATGTTGGGATCTGATGCTTGACCCGTAGACCCTGGGAAAGCATCCAAGTCACCAGCTGTCCCCCTCAGCGACTTTGGAGGAGGGTATGTCACCTGGCAAGCCCTAAGCGCGAAACCCTAAACCAAAAAAGTTCAAAGACCGAAAGTATCTGAATGGATTTGGGTATCTCAGACCCCTAAACCAATGCCAACCCCTAAACCTTACCCTACCTGTCCGGATACCTGAACCTTAGTCGAAGGTTCAGATTGTCCCGGCTTTCTTGCTTGGGCACGCAGTGTATTGGCTTGAATACTGTAGTTAGAATGGGTCTGGGATGGTAAATTACAGTATAACAATAAGGACAGTTTTCAGGAGAAAACCCGCATTTTAGCGTCAATTGTGGCAGGGACCCTAAGCAATGGTAATAAATCCAAACCCCTAAACGCGTAGAATCCGGGGACCACACTCATGGCCGTTGTGGATAGGTGCATGGCCTGCCGATACAAAAACCGAAATCCAAATCCATAAACCCCCTCAACCCTGTAAGCCTTAAGCCCTAGACTCTAAACCTTATGAACAGCAATCCCCCCAAAGCCCAATCCCTACCTGGTAAACCCTAAAAGGCCCTAAGCCCTGAACACTTACCCTAAACCCCAATCCCTAAACCCTATACACCTGAATCCCTGAACACTAAATTAAACCCTAAGCCGCTAAACTAATCTCTGAAACCCAATCCCTAAACCCCCGGAAAGCTCCGAGGCACCATAGATGCCGAGGCACCTAAATCCTGAACCTCGGAACCCTAAACCCTAAACCCTAAACCCTAAACCCCTGAACCTCGGAAGTCCGCGAACCACGAAACCGTCATCCCCAAGGATGACTTTCGGGCTCGGGGTTTAAATCCTAAAGCACTTAACCCCTAAGCTTTCGACTTTAAACCTTGCCGCCGCCTTCAAAGCACAAGAAAATCCTGGCCTCGGATGATCTTCGTGAACAGCGACATAGCAACGATGTGCGCAGGTTCAGACGGCTGTACTAGGCTGTCCCGGGAAGCCGTTTCAACATCAAGCGTTAATTCAAGCTTTTGTTCCTTGTGTGGAAGGAACTAAACTATCTTTGGAACCGTTCTCAAGCACGGGCCAGGGCCTTGAGGATATTGGGGTCCTTGTTGGAGCTTCGGGAATCCGTTGTTCCCATGGGGGGGTGCAGAAGTTTCTGGAGTTTTCGCTGCAGAATGCTGAAGCTTGGGCACAAGATGGCCGGGCAAAGGCGCAGGAAAGGCAATGGTTCTGCTGAGCCAATCGACACAAGACAGGAATCACACCACTCTTTGGATAGTGTAACGTGGAAGTCAGCATTAATTGGGCGCCTAGTGTGGTGTGTATGTGTGAACATATATTTATCTATACACACATAAAAAAAACGTGCATATAGTATCTATCTTTATAACGTCTATCTATGTATCTATCGTTCTGTCTACCTTTCTAGTTTGTTATTTATCTACCCAGCTTTCTATCTGCATATCTGTCTATGTAGCTAGCTAGATATCTACCTATCTATCTCTATATGTGCATGTCCATCTAGATAGATAGATAGATAGATAGATAGATAGATAGATACACCCATGCATACTTCCATACATACATGAAGAAAATACACAGAGAGAAGTAAACAGATGGATAGATAGGTCTCTTGGTAAATTAGATTTATAGACAGATAGATAGGTAGATAGGTAGTCGCAACAGCTCAACAACTGCCTGCAAAGTTTCACTGCGAGGAACGATACTTTTGAACAAACACAATACTTCGAGAATCGTGCCCAGGGCGATCGTCGCAATAGGATTAGCCTTGGCCTGCTCAGAATTCAGCAGAGATAAACACCAGGCCAGGGGCAAGGCTTCACAACAGCATGACATCATGGAGGTACGAGGTGCTGGCAACAATTATTATGACAGACATCTACTGTCAAACTACGAGCCAACTGCGAAAGAATAGTTGACTAAAGCTGGGTACACATAAGAGTGCAGCTAGTACAACACTGAGCTACACAGGACAAGATTAAGATTGACCCTAAACCCTAAACCCTAAACCCTATACGCTAAACTCTATACGTACCCTAAACCATGATGAAGCAGCAGCTCCTGGAGAGCTAGTCCCACAACGACGACCACGACGATATTGACCACGGCCCTAAACCCCAGGCCCTAAAGCCCTAAAGCCCCAACCCCTAAACCCGTAAACCCCTAAACCCCTAAACCGCCCCGGCCGGATACCCAGTTATGTCGCTCTTGCGGAAGCGAAGTTCCAAGGGCGAAGAACTTCTGGGACTACATCTCCATTGCTGGAGACTCAGGGAGGGGTTTAGGGTTCAGGGTTTAGGGTTTAGGGTTAAGGGTTAAGGGTTAAGGGTTTAAGGTTTAGGGTTTAGGGTTTAGGGTTTAAGGTTTAGGGTTTAGGGTTTAGGGTTTAGGGCTTGGGGTCTAGAAGAGTGCAGAGCTTTTGGTGCAGGCCGTGCAGAGAAGTAAGCATCTGAACTCCAGACCCCAGACCCTCCTCCCTAACAACAACCCTATACTCTAAGCCCTTAAGACCTAAACCCTACACCCTCCACCTCCACCCTAAACCCACAACCCACAAACCCTACACCCTACACCTACTCGCACAGCCCTACGCCCTACACCCTAAACCCTAAACCCTAAACCCTAAACCCCTAGACCCCTAAACCCTAAACCCTAAACCCTAAACCCTAAACCCTAAACTTCCAGATCCCAGATGTCGAGCCTTCAACTGCTCAGGGCCTTGGCCTGGCATTGATGCACCTGAGACTTGGATGGGTCAACAACTTGAGGTTTAGGGTTTAGGGGTTTAGGGTTTAGGGGTTTAGGGGTTTAGGGTTTAGGGTTTAGGGTTTAGGGTTTTTCGAGTATGTTCGCGTATATTCGAGTATAACATTGGTGGGTTTCTATGCTAAAGTATAGTATACTGTCGTGTATATTGTAGTATATCAGAGTATGTTATATATTTAGTGTTTTCTAATATATTATCGTATACTTAGTATATTGTAGTATGCTGTCGCATATGGTCGCATATTATGGTATACAGTTTCGTACATATGATCATACGTACACACTCACACAAATTATGCATTGTAGAGCAAAGAGTGTAGTATGTCTGCAGTATAGATCGTAGTACATATTCTAGTATATGTTGTAGCACATAGCACAGTACATCTTATAGTATATACTGTAGTAGGTGTTTCAGTATAGATTATAGTATAGGTTTTAGTACAGGTTATGGTACATATCATAGTAGGTCATAGCATATTAAAACAAACTTGTGGTACACTGCCGTAGTGTTCAAGTGCGGAGCCCGACGGCCGTGGATTGCTGCACAGTGTTGTAGTTGGTGCCGTTCCTTTTCCTCTAATGTGTACTTCTATCTACACTGTAATTCATACTTTCATCTATATTCTCATCTATATTAAATCGAATACGACAATATCTGATATGTACTATAATAGCTACTATAATATCTACGATCGTATATACTTCAGTATCTATCTATATATCTATCTATCTATATATATATATATAATATAAAATATATAATATACTAGATTATATATATATATATATATTTATACCTATTTATGTATTGTAATATCCCCCCGGTTCATGGCAGCTTGCAAGTCCTGGACCCCCCACTCCCACCGAGGAGCCAGGAGGATCTGCTCATCGAGAGCTGGTCGACCTTGTTGGCTGTCACAGCTGCTGTGCCTCTATAGGGTTTTTAGGGTTTAGGGTTTAGGGCTTCTGTAGGGTTTAGGGTTTGGGGCCTCTGTAGGGTTCAGGGTCTAGGGTTTAGGGTTTAGGGTTTAGGGTTTTGGGCCTCTGTAGGGTCTAGGGTTTAGGGCCTCTGTAAGGCCTCAAAAGGGTTTAGGGTTTAGGGTTTAGGGCCTCTGTAGGATTTAGGGTTTGGGGCCTCTGTCGGGTTTAGGGTTTTGGGCCTCCGGAGTTGTTTGGTTCTGTTTGGAAGCGGAGAGCGACTAGGAAGATCGGAGAGAACGGCGAAGCAAGCTTCCGCCGCAGTCGCGGTGCACTGCGACCTGCAGCATCTTAGTGGTCAGAGCACCTCCGGGCGTTACGAAAGCAAGCTTCGACGACGCCATCTTGGCGACAATTCCCCCAAGGTTGCTTCTCTGTCTCCACGGCCCTGAGGCACCATTCCGAACTAAGCCCAAACTGGCCTGAACCGTCAAAATCATGAGCTAGCTCGGTTTAGGGTTCCCTAAACCCTAAACCCTAAACCCTAAACCCTAAACCCTAACCCTTAGGGTTTAGGGTTTCGGGTTTCCTGAGCTAGCTCTCCTGGCTTTGGTGGCCTCTTGGGATCTGCTAGCCTCAAGGGTTTAGGGTTTAGGGTTTAGGGTTTAGGGTTTAGGGTTTCGGGTTTAGGGTTTAGGGTTTAGGGTTTAGGGTTTAGGGTTTAGCTTTGAGCAAGGTCATGGGCCGCTGGGTGATGTTGACCTGGACGTTTCGCGCCTTTGTCTGGGCTCTTTGGCTGAGAGTCCTAGCTCTTTTGGGGGTTTAGGGTTTAGGGTTTAGGGTTTAGGGGGGTTTAGAGGGTCTTATAGGACTATATTTATATCCGAATTTTATAGGCTCCATTCAAGGGTCTTATAGGGTTTTACAAGGGTCTTATAGGCTCCATTGCGCTCAGGGTGGTAAACCCTAAACCCTAAACCCCTGAATTAGGGTGTCTTGGAGCTTTGTGGGCAACTGTTGCAGTGGATCCTGAGAACTTCCATGGGAACTGCCAGCCCCCCGCTCAGAGCGTGTCAAACCAGGTTAGGGTTTAGGATTTAGGGTTTAGGGTTTAGGGTTTAGGGTATGTAATTTATGCAGGACTTTATTATCAAAGATGCAATGAAGCTAGCAATATCTTGGACTGCAGGACGAAAGAAAGGAATATACAGCTGGAGAGAAGTCACAAGATGTGATCCCACAGCGGCATCCAGCATGATCGGGTCCTTTTCTCTCCCCTTGAGAGGCCGGTGAGAAGATCTTGCCGGTGTTGCAGGCCGGGGACACACGGGTTCAGGATTTAGGGGTTTAGGGGTTTAGGGGTTTAGGGGTTCAGGATTTAGGCTTAAGGGTTTAGGTTGGGAGTCGTGGCGTTTTGCATGGGCTTTGAGAGCTTACGCCGTGAGCCCGATGGACTGAGCATGCCTTAACATCCCGAGCCCTACCGAAGTTCTCCATGCTTTCAGTCTGAAAGCCAGGAGAGCCCTAAACCCTAAACCCTAAACCCTAAACCCTGAACCCTCAACCCGAAACCCTGAACCCTAGCTCCAAGGCCTTACGCCCTAAGCGCAAGACCCCAAAGGGACGGGAGAGGAGGGCAATTGAGTTTGGGACGAAGGGCTGACAGTGTGGGGTTCAAGACTATATGTATATTTGGGTTTAGGGTTTAGGGTTTAGGGTTTGGGGTTCAGGATGCTACATTACATTTTTCCACTATGTAGAGTTTTATGGTATTGTATTACATTAGACTATGTTGTATTATGTTACATTCTGTTATAATGACGGCTGAGGATTTGAGACCGTGAGCCTAAACTTGACACCCCTCTCCCTGAGTAAACTGGGTGTACAGAAAAGGCACGGTGAACCTTAAGCTACAGATTACATACTGTGCGATGTATCTCAGGTATGTGCACAGCCCAACCGCTACCGCCAAGCAGGGCATGTTCACCGGTCTTTGAAGGCTTAGAGTTTCTCGTGCAGAACTCAGATGACGGCATCGCCCACTCCCAAAACCCTGCACCCCTAACCCCTAAACCCTGAACCCTAAACCCTAAACCCTAAACCCTCGGCCGTAAACCCGAAACGCCTGCCTGCCAGGCCTCCTTCGTGCCCATGGGAGGCCTGGGGCCAAGCTTTGCTGGGAATCGGACATATCGGGTTTGTCTTCTCCCGCTTTTCTCAAGAAAACCCTAAACCCCAAACCCTGAATCCTAAACCCTGAACCCTAAACCCTAAACCCTGAACCCTAAACCCTAAACCCTAAACTTATGAGTGGCAGGTCTTGTAACCTCTGAAACAAGGTAAATACATTAATTCTGTGAGTTAGCTGAGAGAGGCAGTGAGAGAGGTAAGTGTGAGTCTGTTGAGAGAGCGGGGCTGTGAGTTTTGTGTGAGCGGTAGGTGTGATTCTTCTGTGAGCTTTGGTGTGAGAGGATCTGAACGAAGTTTGTAGAGGTGTGAGTTTCTTGTGAGTTTGGTGCCCCGCTCTCAGGTCCCGC